>JAPMOQ010032104.1:5021379-5046006 GCA_026543055.1 Argiope trifasciata
ACACACACACACACACACACACACACACACACACATTGAGCTTTATTGTAAGCATATATAGATAATGTACTTCATATTTTGTATTTATGAAATTTTTACACAATTTTACATTTATCAATTTGTATAAATAGCTGTTAATTGCTGTATATTTTTATGAATCTCCTTTCTTAATATTTCAATAACACAAATCCTAGAAAGTTTTAGACAAGTTTAAAAATTGAAAAAAATACTTTAAAATTTTCTAGATGCTTAGAAGATAAAATTTTTAAGTTTTGTTTTATTTCGAGATATTTAACATTTGCGAGTTTTTTTTATAGAAGAAATTAGCATTAAGTTGAAAATCGGAAATTAATCGATGGATATGATACGGATGTTTATTGATTTTGCTTTCATACCACAAAAAAGGGACCTAAAAATTGTAAATTATATTTTGGAGAACAATGTAATGAACCTTTCAAAGCAAATTCATGTGACTCAGTTAAACATCACTCTATATAGTATTTGCTGCTCAGACAGATATTCCTTTTTATAAATAATGTTTAAAAAACATTTGTATTTTATTAATATTTTACTTTCTTTTCTTTTCGCATCATACTGATGAATTACAACTATGCATTAATAAGCTAAACTTTACCTTTACCTTTTTGATAAGCAGTGTGAAATATTTTCGGCTTCGAATAAATGACAAATCATTATCAAAAAAGTAACCAGACTGCATTATTTATTATCCATAAGTATAAGGTTATTCGGTAACATATAGAAACATAGTGAAAATCGGTAATTAATTAAAATAAATAAACTAAAGAAATAGATGTTTTATAGCTGTTCATAAGAATTTTAATTATATTGAAAATGTATTTTTTTTAAGAAGCAATGAACATAAGAAAGCTTGCGTTTTCAAAAATTTGATATTCGTATTTTTTTTTTTTTTTTTGAGGATTTGCGATTTTTAAATTTATTGAAATATTTACACTTTAGTATTTTTACTTCCAAAATTTTTGTCAAAACAAATACATAATGTATTTAGTCAAAATTTAGTATGCTATATGAGTTAATAAAATGTTGTTTCATGGAAATGTGTTTATCGACATTATATGCTTAAAATACCTTTTTTTTCGCACTTCTTTGCAGATTGCTTTTTAAAAATTATTATCTGCTTAATTTAGAAAAATAAAAGGAATCGTGAAATTTTTTCATCATTTCAGAAGAAATATTATAATATTTTTTTCTAGGAATTTTTTTAATAAACTTAAAAAATATATCAATTATTCTGGAATAATCATATAGTTTTGTTATAATTTTGAGGCAATAGATATCCTACTAATTTTTATAATATAATTTCATAATTTTTTAATAACACATTTCTTTTTTAACTCATAACACTTGTTTTATTTTTGTACTTTACATATTTTATGGAATTGTTGTCCTAAATTTTATCAATTTTATTTATATTTCTGTTTTTCTAAAGTTTTGTATTTCGTTACATGCACATTTTTCAATATTATCGAATGGAATATTAATGTTTGAATTGATTCAAAATCAGCTTCAAATTCAAAATACAGCTTTAAATACAGTAACTAAATTTATTTCATAAAATCTAAAAGAGCTTGGCTTGTGATTTATTAATTTTTAATTTTTTAAGCGATTCTTGTCCTGACTTTCATCAATTTTAATTTTATATATATATATATATATATATATATATATATATATATATATATATTTGAATTAATTTAAATTCAAGACACCTTCAAATACAGTAATTAAATTTATTTCATAACATCTATAAGAGCATGGACATTATTTTTTTCTCATTATACATCGAGATGATGCATTCATTTTCCGTGTCACTGCACACTTGTCGTTTCTGTCTAAAAAAGAAAAATCAATTTAAATTTGAAATAAATATAAGAGATATTTAATTTTTACATTTCATTTCAACAAGTCCTTAATAATTTTATATATAGATATATAATCCAAATATCATGAACTATTCATACTTGAAAGTACTAATCTGATGAACTGTACATATTTAAATACATACTTGAAACTGATATAAAATAACTACAGATTCAAAAAAGTAAGAAAAGTCTTTAATTTATTACTATTTACAAGTAGGCGTCATATCCATATCCGAAACCTCTACCGAGACCACCATATCCATATCCTCCATATCCAAGACCACCATATCCGTATCCCCCATATCCAAGACCACCATATCCGTATCCGCCATATCCAAGACCACCATAACCATATCCACCATATCCTAGACCATATCCATGTCCTTGGGCCTTCCTGAAATATCTAGAGCTGATTCCATGACCATGGCCATGATGACTGTAATGAGGAATGACATCCAAAGAAGAGGCGGCGATTGCTACAAGGGCTAATACGAGGATCTGTGAAGAAGAGATAAAAAAAATATTTACTTTTATTTTTCACTTTTGATGCTCGTAAACTACACTGTTTGAAAATCTAAATTCTAAGTTTTTATTCTTTTTTTTTCTCTGATTTAAAATATTTGTGATAGTTTGAAGTTTCATACAGTTTATTATTTAAAGAATTATAAGGATTGTTTTAGAATTAATATCCCAGTTTATATTTTTATTCTATTTTTTGCTTGACAGAATAATTGTCTTAAGATAACTTATATTTGAATTTTTGGAGAAATCTTTTCAAGTTACAACTCATCAAATTTGAAGTCGAGAAATTAAACCTGTCTACTGAGTTATATGATGTTTTTAAATTTTAAACTTATTCAGCATTAATACTAGCAATGTTAAAAAATCCATTTTATTTTGATCTATTATTGCGCATATCTTATTACCATTATTAAGGTCAGGAGTTTACAGCTTATTTTATCAAAAATATTTATTGTATGAATATGAATATGAAATAGTGCCAATATTTCACATTAGATATTTTATTAGTCACATTTTTGTTTCGTTCTAAGAAGTTCATAGTAAACGTTTTATACTTGTTTGTATGTAATAACAAAAATTCCAGAAGTGATTGTTAATTGTGACTGAAAAATCATTATATTTCTTAGTAAAAATTAGTTAGTTTTTATTAAATTTCTTTTGAATGAAGAAAGATACATATTTTTTAAAATTTCATTGCTTTTGAAATATTTTAAAACTTTCATGAATTTCTCTAATGAGTTAGCAGACCACCAATAGAATTTGAAGCAACTATGAACAGTATTTCTCAGCATTTGAATAATATTCGTAAAAGTGGAAAATATTTGTTTTGGATTTCTAGTTATTTTTACGGATATGATATGTGGTAAGTTAATTTCACGAGAGGGCGCTCAGCACTTCTTCCGGTGTTAATCAGCAGTCAAAGGGGAGAGGGCAGACAGAGTTCCCGACACCAAGGAATACCGACCGTTCCGCTACCGGCCGAGAAGGGCCGTGACCGGAAACCATTGAGACATGATCCTCTTTAAAAGACAGAAAGTGGAAATCTTCAGTTAAAGAATTCATCAGCAAATGCTCAAGGTAGCACACGTAAGTGGAAAAGAGCAACTGCTGTTATCTACTGTTCTCCATAGCATTGAAATTAATTCTTCATCAGTGAAACTTCATTGTAAAAATCATCTTATATTCAACCATTCAATAATAAACCAATAATCTAAACCAGTGGACTGATGCATTAAAACCCATCACACCCACAGATATTTATTTTCTATGTATCATATTTTAGATAAAGGATGATTTTATTTACTAAATTAGTTCTCAGTTTAATGTAAATTGTTGTTGATTCTTTTTATTTTCTGCATGGAAGCAGAAGAATTAAAAAATAATCGATCATTACAAACAATTCACATATAAATGAATTTCATCCTTATTTTAACTGCAATACAATATACATTCATATTTATGTTTCTGACTCCATATCTGTATCTTGTAACTGTGTAAAATTTTCATGCTACTTATATCAGCATTCCATTTTGATGTTACTAGGAAGCTGTTTAAAATGAACTTCGCATTCAGACGATGAAGTCTCACAGTGAAACTTCGGATTTTTAAGTGGATGGAATTTGCCTTAACCCAACAAATAACTCCAAAAATTTCAATGTAATTACATATAAATGTAGGCATTATGCAAAGAAATTACTGTGAAATCCATTACTTTCTTACTTAAACATGATATTACGCATGTTTGAGTTCTGAGCTATGTTTAAATGCAGCATTTTAAGTCCTGAGTTGAAGTGATAAAAGTTGGTTAATAATTGTAACGATGGAATAAATTACTGAATTTTTGAAGTTACTTAAATATTAAAGAACTATGACGTAGCAATAATAGTTACAGAAAAGTATGATGTCTTTCAAAAAAGAAAACAAAGTTATAATTTTTTAAAAATTGGCCTTAGTTTAAAAAATATCGAATTTAACATAAAATACTATTCCAAGAGGTGCTTTAGTAGTTTCATCTTTCGCTTTACTTTAAAACTGAAAGTAATAATTCATAAGTTTGTAATTATTTTTATACTCTATAGACAAAGACAAATAATCAATTTATAAATTATAATAAACATCAATCAATGCATGATCCAACTTCAATTATTTATCCTTTTATCTGAATTTAAAATATTTAGCGAATGAAAATTAATAATACGATTTTGATCTTACAATTATTTTCATAATTATCATAACATACAAGATTTATAATATAAATCATTGATTATTTTTTAGGTTCATAATGCATATTAGAAACAAATGAGCTCGACGTCAAATGACTTACCACAATCTTCATCATTTTAACTGTTATTTTGCTGCTATTAAGACAAACTATATGCCTGATCTGTGGAGAAACAGAGTTTTTATACCCAATCGTTCTGCTTCATTTGAAAGAATTTTCATATCAAAACTGAAATACGGTCATAGGTGATTCTTGAAATGGGATTTGTACCATTTTATTTCAATGTCGTGCCTTATCAACCATTAAAAAACAATTTTCTGCACTTTTATTATTTGTTTTGTTTCGTTATGACCCAATTTTTAATCTATTATTTCTCATATTGCGTTGCAAATTTCATTTTAACAAGTCTTTGACAGGTTAAATGAGTTTACCATTACGTAAATTGAACAATGGCTGATGTTTAATTTAATCGCAAATTTCAAAATTAAGAATAGTCTGGAATGTAATGAATTTTGATTAATGGTTCTATCGAATTTAAATTGATATAATTGAATAGCTCGAATTTAAATAGCTATTGAAATTAAATAGCTACAATAACAAACTGAAATAAGCAATATCTAAAATAAATTTAATTCATTCATTAATGCTTTATATTCAACTGATATATTTATATAAGTATTCTTACTATGGATTGTTAATCCAAATAAAATAATCAAAACGTTGAAACTTCTTTTCCAGTAATTTTGACAGCATTCATAAATATTTTAAAGATAATTTTATTTGGTCTAAGTCATTTGATTAGTTCTGATTAAAGTCGTTTAAAGTTATACATTAATTATGAATTGTTTGACACTTTTTATCAATGATACAATATTATTTTTTACCTCCTCATAAATGAAATATACCAAAATACATAATTATCAAAGAATTCGAATTTCAGATTTTGATTACTCAATCACGGATCAAAATTCCCTGAGTTTGAAATATACATTTTTTAGAATTATCTCTGTTTCTGAACAGAACAATTCGAGAGCACTTCTAAATTGAATAAAATTTATGCTTGATCCTTACACCTAATTTGTAGAATTTCAGTGAAATTTACGAAATTCCTGCATAGAAAGTCTATCTCTCAGGCTGCTCGAATACAAGTGAACGGGATAACTATTAAATGTAAAGAGTCAGGTAGATGAAATTGGTATGCATCAACTAGTGATAACTAATAGACGAATTCGGTAAATCGTGAATGTATTTCTGAAACGAACTTCAACCATCATTATTATTGCATAGTAATTTCAACATAAATTATGGAGAAATGTATTGTAACCCAAATTTTATTCATCTGTATAATTCTCTTATTATCTTATCTGTATAACTGTTCTCTTAGGTAATCTTGGGACCGTTTCTTTAAAATTGTAATTTTTGATAAAACTTTTTAAGTAAATATTTAAGATTTTTATTTTTTGATCACAAATATTTTGAGATAGTTTTAAGAAAGCCTGTAAGATTCATCATCATCATAATTATTTATTTATTTTCATATACTTGAATTGAGTTTTATTCGTTATACCAAGCATAGGGAGTTTATGTGAATTTTGTGAGTTTAGAAATCACATGTATTACTAATTGACTAAATTTCAATATATAAACTGATAAAATATACTATGACACAAATTTAAAGATTGCTTTTCCTCTGTATTTATCTAATCATACTTTAAATAAATACAAAAACTGTTCACTCTTTCTTTAATTTTTTAATATAAATATTACTTATTATTAGAATAATATTAAAGTTATAAATGTTATATGAGTGTAAAAAATATAATCCATAATATGATTGCGTTCATTGAAAACTTTTCAAAATTTTATTAGATTTTAAGAATGAATATCCTAATGTCGATTGGTTGTGTTGGACGTTTGCTTAACAGCTATGCATTGTAATGCTCCATCAATCATTTTTAAGTTTTCAAAAATGAAATTGAAAGGAAATTAATTGAGTTCTCAATAATAATTATTACCTTCATATTAATAAATGATAACTGTCATTATACGTTTGTTTAATTTATTAAATTAGTTATTTTTAATGTTTTGGAAATCTGAAAAGAATTTATTTCTGAAAAAGGATTTCAAGTGTGTTAAAATTATTAAACATCAGAACTTTTTATGCTTTGAATATTATTGCATAGCACCAGAAAATTGCGTAGAACCTTGCGTGCATTTTGAAAACTTATCTATTCTGAAACATTTAAATACATTATCACGGATTCTATTTTTATCTAAAAAATTTTCGAATATAAAATAAAAGCTTGAGAAACCATTGACAGCCAAAATGAAATAAAAAAATGAAGTATATTTGCACTATAAAGAAGATTGTATGAAGACGAACTTCTCCAAAGGTCAGAATGCTTCTGTTCTCAAATATCAAAAGACAATATCTCATGTTTTTTAATAGTTGTCGATTCAAAAAGTGTTTATATTAATGAAATCTTTTGAAGTTTTGTATTATGCTTATTTCTGTAGTTGTGGCTGCGATTTTGTATATTACATCAAAGAAAGAAAGAAAAATGCAATTGTAACTCTTTATTTTTAGATCATACACTTTAATTTCTCCACTTTGGATGATTGGCTCTAGTCAGAAACTTGACACATTCCTTCTTCGAACTGAAAAAGAACAAATATATACTTTTATTATTAAAATAATTCTATTTTTAAAAATGAATCGACAGCTACAATATGTGTAATTTTTTTTTTAAATTCTTACAATACTCAGAATTTTTTTTAGCGTAACACTTCCAAATTTTTGGTGCTTAGAATATATTTATGAATTTCATAATTTTTTCTTTAAAAAGTTTAACAATGCTTTAAAACTATCACTGTTTCAAAGAATCTGCAATCAATCATGAATCGAAATTTTTCATGATTTTTGAATGTAACATTCATTGAATTTTACAAAAAGAAATCGTTTTGTATAAATTCTTTTTTTATCGGTAGGTTTACGCTAAGTTCATAGATACTCCCCTTTTATACTTAAACTAACGAAGTAATTCTATGTTGAATTTCTTATAAATGCGTACACCTTTCCGTAAATGCTTTTCAAATTAACATTTTCAATTGAATTTCTAAAATACATTCTGGATAATAGCTATAGAAAGATTAAAATCAAAGAATCGTATTCATCTTTACCGAAAGAATAAATTAAATGGAAATGAATTTAAATCTTGGCACTTAAAAAATGTTAAATGCACCTAAAAAATTTACCTCTTAAAATAACTATCTCAATAAATCGAATTCAGTTATACTTCTGCTAAAATTTTTTTGAATGAATTTTAAGTTGAGTGATATATAAATTTATACATGATATGCAATGATAATTACAATAACTAATTTCAAAATTAAATATCAAAAAGATTTACCTAGGAGTTATTTAAATAAGCCATAATAACCAAGACCTCCCAAGTATCCTCGGAATCCAAGACCATATCCTCCATAGCCGAGACCGTATCTTCCATAGTAGTTGTAAGGTCCTAAGCCAAGTCCATCATATCCGAAATACCCGTTTCCATATCCATAGTAATATGGTGCATAATTGAAGGGACCTAATCCGGGTGTATGGCGAATGACATCGACGCCGGTAGAGGCATAAGCAATGGCAGCCATAGCCAAAACGAGAGCGAGCTATGTAAAATAAAGATTATATTTTTTTATTTGTCTACTGTATCAATAATTTATATTCTTGCAAGGTCTCTTTATATATATTGTATATTTATAAGCCCTTATTTCCAGATATGAATCTTTTTCGTTCTTTTTTGGAATATTGTGGGGAAGGGGGGTGGGCATTATTCGGTATGCGATTTGGAAGCGTTTGAAATCCAGTTTTCATTAGGCTTCTTATTAAAGCTTCAATTTATGAATATTTGAATAAAATTGTACTAAATTCTAGTTTCCATTCCGGATATCATATTCATATTATATATATTAAAACAATACGTATTTGGTTCAATTTCTTATATATGTGCATACGAAATTCTTTTTCTACTAAATTTATAATTTATGTATATATCGTTATAATAAAAAAGTAATACGGATATTGATATGACGAATTTTATACCAGATTACATTGAAAATTTTGACATTAAGGAACTCAGATCCTGCCAACAAATTTAAATTTAGAAAAATTAGTAAACATGTACTGGTTTATGGAAAACAGAAGAATAAAAATACCTTATAAATAATACTGGAATGAAAAATTAATTGAATGCTTGAAAATAAAATGGAATTAAATAAATAGTTAGAAAACTTAATTATCAGAAATATTATTTCACTAATCGTCTTTGGCGACCAGTTGGTTCGAAAATCAGTTAAATACTTTATGTAACATCAATGTCAAATACTTTATGTGACGTTATTGTCAATTATATATTTTATATGACTTGTCATTGTCAATTAACGATTTTACATGACTTGTCGTTGTCAATTAAATACTTTATGGAACTTCTCTTTTAATAGCCCCTTCATCAAAATATTTGTAAAGTTCAAATTTTTAAAGTCATATAATTCCCTCATGCAGTTATAAAAGTCTTAAACCCTTAATGTTCTATATCTTTCTCTAATTATCCGTCAGCTCTTGCAAAATTTCTGACTTTAAATTAAAGTGGAAATGATTAAACTGCAAATCGATATAAAAACGTTTTTTTAAAGGAAACAAAGCATTTTTTTAAATATAAAAAAAAGATAATCGTTATGTGTACTGATGAATAATTTCAATAATTTATGCAATATTGCAATTATTTCTCCACAAAAATTACTTAGATTCACCATAAAATTCAGTTTTTAGTTTTACTTTCAAAAAGATTTAAATGATGTGAACAATAATATTTTATATTATTTTCGTCTATAAGCATAATTAAAAAATTATTAAGTCTAAATTTCATACATCTGTTCTTTCTAAGGAATCATATTCTATGAAATATTCTTGACACTTCAATTTTCAAATAAATAAAGGAAGTTTTCTATCTTCTTCTATCAAATTTGATCGGCTTATGAAGTTTTCAATATAGTCAATAGGGAATCTTCCTGTAAGCATCTATTTGATAACAGCCAAATTGTGACATACTTTCCTACAGTTTCGAACAACGTAATTTTCAGTACTGTAGATTTTTAATGTTCAAATCTACGAAACAGAAAAAAATTGACATTTCAATTACATCAACAATATGAAAATCAAATTCAAAAGCAGAAAAAAAAAATCTTACCACGGCTTTCATCATTTTAGCACACTTTACGATGGTTGCTTGTTTCTGTGGAAATTTTGGAGGTAACTGGTGATGAGTTTAGTTTTCTGAATATATATATACTCAAAAGATTTCGCTTGAATGAGTATTTGCTCCAATTTAAGAATATGAAATTTTAACGAGCCATAAGATAAAGATAGAGATTTGAGATTAAAAAAAATTATCTATAATTTTGTATCGTATGTTTCATTGTTTACATGACAACATTATTATTCTTAAATTATCTGGTTGAAATAACTTTTTTTTATCTCAAAATCTATTTTAGATATGAATCAGCCTTCAAAGAAAAATTTGCAATGCTAAGGCTGGCTAGAATTACAAATTAGTCTTAGAAAGGCAACTGTAAAATATTCGGTTATTCTGCAGTTTAATATTCATTTTTCTCTTTTTTTAATCTAGAAATTTATCAATTGAAACCTACCATGGTGAAAATATAATACTTTGAAAATCTTGTATTGTTATGTATGCCTTATAGCAAGTATTTCATTGTTAGCACAATGATATAATTAGATTTAGTCTATCGAGTTGAGATATTTCTGCGTTTCAAAGCTCCTATTAGATATGAATCTGGTTTCAGAGAAACTTCCCAGTACTAAAATCAGTTAGAATTGCAAATTAAGGAATCAGAACTAAAACATTTTATTATCATAAAAAGTAATATACATCTTTCTATTTTATCTAGAAATTAATCAAGTGAAACTTATTGTTAAAATAAAAGTTGAAACAATCTTGTATATTTATGTGTCATGTAACAAATGTTTCATTGTCAACTGAGTGATATAATTAGATTTATGTTATTAAGATATCCTATGAATTTTAAGATATGAATCTCGCTTCAAAGAAACATTTCTAATGTTAAACTTTGAGATAATTGCAAATTAAGTAAAAGGTTGTAAAATTTTGTTTATTCTGAAAAGTAATTAAAACGTTTTTTCGGCCCTTCTTTCCGTAAAATGGCGAGCTCATCACATATAAATTTTTGGCAAACGAAGATTGAATAATGCTTTTCATATAATGTAAACTTAGTTTCTGATATTATATGAAAGTTCATTATTTTTAAATTCAAAAATATAAAACTTCCTCTTCTCCAATAAAAAAAAAAAACTACAAATTTTTATTTAACACGGGTTTTACTAAAAAGTTAATTTGCTCTGAAAACTGTATTTAAAAACAAAATTCCAATTATAAACTTTTCATCAAATAAAGTAGAAAATTAAGTGAAAGCACTTATTTATGACGAGGCTGAAGTTCAAAATTTTTTAGCATTCAATTTTTATACTTCCTCAATACAATACTTTAAATTAATAAATAATTTTTCTTGCATTCATCTATGATTTTGTTCATTTTGTAGATCGTTTTCCTATCTACACGGTGTAAAAGATATGCTTATATTTAAACTTATTAATCGTAAATTTAGAATGAAATATTTACTTCAGAAAAGCAAGTTTATCCATTATTCTAAAACCAACATTTACAAATATTTATATGGTAAACACATCATTAAATCTTGAAAGTAATTTGCTAATCAATAATTATAACTTTCACTATTATTAATAATTTCTACTTCAATTTTATAAAGAATGGAAGAAACTTTGAGAAGAAAAACATTAAGATATTCTAAAGAAGCTCTTTATTCCCAAGTGAGTAAATAAATTTCTGTTTCCAAGAGTACGCTCTCTAAAAAAAAGACTTATTTTTTAATAAAGATCGTATGTAAATATTGATGATTAATGTCGCTCGTAATCCAAATTACAACCTAACTGTAGAAGAATAGAAGCATTTTTTGATTCCACAGGAAGTTTGGAAACAGAACTGTTCTGTGATAACAAACTATTGGATCTTTACTTTTGCAGGAAAGAATCAGAAAGATGAGACATTGAACAAATGATAAAGAAATCAATAAATTGGTTTGCTTTTCAAGTTACCCTAAAACTGGAATACAAACAATCACTTCAAAGCTTAATATTACTAAAACGATTGTGTTGAGAATATTTCATCCTAATCCGTGAAGTAAATTTAATGAAAAAGCCTATGAACTGTTTAAATTCTTGCATGAATAATTACATGATCATAGCTTAGAATTTTACAATCAGTGCCTACTTCAAGTAAAACCACATCACCGGTTTATGAGAAATGCAATTTCAAGAAACAAGTATTACTTTATTAGCAAAAGAAACATTGATTCTCATGACATTCAAATTTGAAACGGTGAAAATACTTTCTTCATAATAGAGGCTCATCATCAATGACAATTTTCTTTAAATATGATATTGTTTGATATGTAAAATTGGTATTATGTTTGAACTAAGGGACAAATTGTCTTTGCCCGCTCACCCCTTAGATACTTAATAAATTTTTATCGGCAAATTTAAAACGTTTCTCTTTATCTCAAAAGAAATGGATTGGATAATATACAAACATTATTTGAAGAATGCAATTTTGTATAAAAGTGGAATAATCCTTATTTTATCTGATTCAGCTCTTTTTATAATGTTTCGAGCTTTTACTATTTTTATTACTCTATATTTTGGTTCTTGTAACGTATGGTTATGTTAAAACCTTACTTTTCTAAATACATTGATTTTATTTACAAATTAAGACAATGATTCTTTGATATTTCAAGAAATAGTAGCATATGTTCAGCCTGATAGTTTTTCATATTTAATACCCTCTGTTTTAAACTCAAAATTGACATAGATCACACTTGGCACAGCCTTAATTCTATGTGTTAAAATAAAATGTTAATGAAATTTCTGTATTATAGTTTTGATTAATGAAACGTGTTTTTATGATATATTTTATAAATTACATAAAATTAGAATATTTAAACTTTTATTTAAACAAACTCATCTAAACAAAAAAAATCTGTTTAGAGCACGTTTAAAATGAGCAAAGGATTTTTTAAACAATAAAATATTTCTGTAATGTTTTGCTTCTTGTGTTATAGTAATCTGATAAAGTTTTTTTTTCTGAAAAAAGGTTATGAAGATGAACGGTTATCATAAAATAATATTTTTGTTTGAATTTGGCATCTATAATCGATTTAATAAATTCTTATCTGTTAAAAAAAGGAAAGATGAAACTTATATTTAAATTTTATTTCTGCGTATTTTATAAGAAAATTACTAGAAGCAAAAAAGTAGACTAACAACAAATATTTGTATTTTAAAAAAGTGATTCTACAATAACTAAAGTGATTTGCACAGGAAATATAATCGAGACCTACTGATTTGTTATAACTATCGTCTTTGAAGCTATGCTCGGTTTCAGTATGGCTTCTACGCAGATGAGAGATTGTATTCAATTCAAGGGATTGATAGAAAAGTTGAATGCATTAATTATACATGTGATATTCCGTTTTAAATTCATAAAATGTTCATTTTTGTGGTTTACGTTATGGATCACAAAAAGTATGTTTGCGACCTATGTTATCAAGAATATGATATAAAAAAAGTACTTCAAAAACCTATACTTAATGAAATACACAGTACTTATCTGAGAGAAAAGGTAATAAAATAAGAAAAAAAAACTTTTCGTCATTAGAAGTAAATAAATGAGTATGGGTTTTTAATACCAACTAATACCAACTTAATGCCATTTGTCAGAGTAATTGACAATACTTTGGAATTAGCTCTTTTGCTTTAGTAATTTAAAAATCAAAAGTAAATGATGCAAGAATTCCCCCGTAATTTAGAATCGAATGTAAAATTATAATATCATGAATAAATAGACTTCAGTAGTGGAAAAATGGAGGTACATTTAGTTACAAGTTTAAATTGAAATTTTTAAACAATACTGGAATAAATCAAATTACCGAAAGTAAGAAAACAGCACAATAAGATATGATACATTAAATATACCATGCCTCTATACCAAGAGAAACCTTTCAAAATACTAAAGAATCAAATAGTATAGCGGCTAAGCAATTTGAATCCAATGATTTTCTAATAAAAATCACATAATTTAATCAAAATATCCAAAAAGAAAGCATTTTTTCACTTTTTATGCTCGAGATGTATCTCACAATTGAGAATCATAGTCTTATTAACAGATTGTTCTGAAATAAAAGGGATAGATCAATTTTTTAAGTACACATTTGATCTGAAATAAATACATCTATAAATATATAAAATAATTTTTATTTTCACAAATTTTGAGATTTTTTTGAGAGTATTTGTATTTTCAAATAACATATACTAAATTCTTCCCCATTCCGAATCTCTTCCAATTATTCTTAAAACTAATTTTAAAAAATTGTTAAATATTTAATATATCATGAACAGAACAATTTCAGAACCACAATAGAGTTATTCATTAAACTTAAAGAATTTACAAAGCAATTTATTTAACATTAATTTAATAATGTATAAAAATAATAAATTTTAATTTCAATTAAATTTTTTTTTCAATTTATTTCTTGGCATAACTCTAACTCTTTTATCTTGTAGTTTCAAAAGTATTAAATTTCATTTATTTTTTATTTATCATCGTTTACAAATAGGTGTTGTATCCATATCCAGAACCTTCATATCCTCCAAGACCACCATATCCATAACCTCTATAGCCACCATATCCGAAACCATAACCGCCATATCCGAGTCCATTTCTGTTTTCTTGTGATTTTCTGAAGTACATACTGCTGATTCCGTGACCATGACCATGATGGCTGTAGGGAGGAATGAAGTCTAGAGAACAGGTTGCGATGGGTACAAGGGCCAAAACGAGGATCTACAAAACTGTATGAATATTTTCAAAAAATTATTTGATGTACTTAATAATCAATCACATACAGGAAGTTTCTTGGAAAACTTTAATTTTATTTAAATGACAGATAAGTTTATTGAAAACTCATAAGATGTAGCAAAAAGGTAAAAAGTTATAGTTTTTATTAATGACTGAAAGGAAAATTTTCTTAGGTCATAAGAAAATATAAACTGAAAGAAATTTGGAGAAGATCTAAAAGAACAATAGAATGTAATATTTGAAGTTTGTTTTTACAGTATAATTTTGAAAAATGTATTTTTGGTAATGTAATTTGAACAATAAATCTGAATTTTCCACCAGTCATACTAAAAAAGTCTGTTTATGCTCAATGCGATAGAGCATAATCTCATTCCTTCGATTATGATGAAAAACCTGTTGCCGGAATTTTAAGAAATGGCAAACATATTCAATTTAACTCGCAGTCACCAAACATTTAATCATTAAGTCTATTAAACGTTAATCCAACTCAATGTTTGTAAAATAAAATATTGATAAATAAGCCCAATGAGCTGATTGAATGCTTTTAATAAATGTATAAGGAATAAGAGGAATAAATGCTTGAAAAAGGTTTTGCGAAAAGGTCACTGCTTACACAAAATTTGGTTGGCGCAAAAAGGAAATCCTTATAAGCTCCTTCATGTCATTAAAGCAAAATCTTGCAAAGAAAGTTGGCTTTTAAAAATATAACGTGTTTTTAAGATGTCTTAAATAAGGCTAGATATCGCTTCAATTAATTAATTATTATTTTGAATCTTATGACTATTTACTGACTGTAGACATTGATCTTTTGAACCTAGTTCATAGTTTCAATTAAATGTTTCTCAATTACAAACATATTTTCAAAATACGAATGCTGATCTTGGAAGCGATTTCTTGTAGATATTTTTCACAAGAATAAAAAATTATTTATAAATGTGTTTTTTATGAAGAAAACTTTCAAGTCTTTGCAATTCTTTTCTGGATTTATTGTACATCTCTTTATTTCTCCATTGCTTTCGTTTGTTTCTTTTTTATGTATGGGTTTTTATGAAAATTCGAATAATTTTTGTGACTTTAACAGTACTTTATGGAAGTTTTTGATTATCTATTTCTGTTATCTGCTTTTGATTGATTAATTTATTCTAATTAAATCTTAATTCAATTTTTTCTAGAGCCCCGTTATTTATTGAATTGTTGATGTTTTACAATATTTACAAATTTCTTACTGGCCTAAAATAAAGTTTTCAATCTTTACGCATAACAACAATTCTAAGTATAAATCTTTATCGTGTAAAAGTATTCTTTTTCTTCAACAAGGGATTTTAAATAATTCCTTGGAATTAACGGAATTCCAAAGCGAATAGCTTGAAATTTCTAGTACCATGGTTAATCAAATGCAGATTTTTACGAATAAATCCTGCATTAATTATAGTGACCAGTTTTCAAGATCTGTGGAAATGAAGAAAAAAAGAACTACTTATCTTACGATAGCATGTCATGTGATATTGATTTAAATGGTTGATTCCATACTAGCCAGTCATATATAGTTAATTCGAGATTTATTCACAAACATGTAGAAATCAAGTGATGTTCAGTACATTTAAGAAAATTTATTGAATTTGAATAGCATTAAAGGATACCCACTGTTTCAAATAGATCTGGGAAAATTTAAAACTGAAGTCAAAAAATAGCTTAATATTTTCATCTTTAATACTTTTGTTATTTTAAAGTTCCGGATATAAAATATTTTTAAAAAATCAAAACTTCTTTGATAGTTTGTATGAAGACAGATTCTCAAGGTTGTATATTACTTTGCGTTTTAAATTATTTTTGATCCTTAATGAATTGCATATTGTTAAACTACTATTAGTGTTTATCTCATTTTAAGGAGGATTTTTTTCACATTTGTGTGATTATTTAAACAATATAGGATATATGAGCCAAAAAAAAATTATTACTTACCACAATTTTCATCATTTTTGAAGTCTCTTTGACGATGATTAGCTTAGCTATATGTTTAAATCGTCAAATAAAATGGTTTTTATACTATATTTCTTTCCGTTTCATTTCTAAAGTTTTTTGATATATGCGTCAATTTCCGGTCAGAGGAGATTCTCGATATTTAATTGATGGTTTATTTCAATGATGTACCATTTCATGCATAAAAAAATCAATTTAATTGTACTTATTTATTTAATGTAACCGGTTTTACATAAACTAAATCTGAGTTTAGATCCCTGGAAACCTCATTTAATTAAGAAATTGATTCTGATTAAAGAAAGAAAAATGTCACAAAATAATCTTTATAATAGAAAATATATATTTTTGTTCACAATTTTGCTATTTCTGACGATTGACAGTCTCACGAAAGTTTCAGAAATAGCGAATAGCGATAGAAATAGAATTCTGTCAAATTCTATAGCATATAATACAATTATTTTTTTTTTATGTTAAAGAATTTCGGTAATCAATGAAACCACTTTATTGATATCTTCTTAATTTTTTAAATCCTTAAACAAAAAGCAGCAACATATGTTTAAAATTTTAATATTTCAATGTTTCTTGCTAAAATTATTTTAAGAATAAATAACTATTTAATTTAAAATTCTTCCCTAAATGCATTTTTAGAAAAATGGTCAAATTATCCATTCACGTTCAATTCTTTTTTTTTCTTACCAATTCGTTATTTAGCATAATTAAAGCATTTACTTAAAAAAATAAAAGTTTTTCGCTGATGCATAATTATAAGTAAAATTGTATAAATTGTAAACGAGAGAAATCTTACAAAAAAAAAAAAAAAAAAAGACAACAAATCGAAGTTAGAGATTGAAAGCAAATCTGTATTATTATTTATTTGAATTACTTTAACTTCATAATAAATTGTAAATCATTGGTAAATTTCCTTTTCTTTGTTTAATACTTTGCTTGAATAAAAAGAAAATGTATATAAGCAAATATTTTATATCTTGCATTTATAAAAATTTTAATTTTTCAGACCTCTATTTTTATTTTGTTTTATTTTTGATTCTTAAAATTGTAACCATTAGAATTATTTATTTATGGCATCAAAGAAAGTTAGCTATTAATACCTCAAACATAATTTTATAAGATACAAATTGATATAACTCAATATTATATTTAAGAAATATTGTATTTTATAAAGTCCACTTCAAATTAAATTAAAAAAACAGGTAAATTAAAATATTTGCAAAGAATTTTTATTTTTAAACTTTCAATACAATGTTTTTGCTTCTGGAATTATTAATAATTAATCTTTTCAAGTATAGAGAGATTTAAATTATTACAGAAAACATTAAAAAAACTAATGTATATAATCCTATCTCATTTAAAATTACTTGAAATATTGAATCAAAAGTTAACTTTCAGCATTCCTTGTCAGGAGTCTGAATGTGAAAGTAAAGGCCCTTAGATTCTTTTTATTGACATGAAATTTGTATTCTTGTGCCACTCACCGATGTCATCCCTCCCTCTAATTTTTGTTCATTTATCAATTAAATTTGTCAAAATCTATCTAATATCTTAAATAATTTGTTTTAAATTGGGGCATATTTACTTCTAGAAATAAATATAATTTGGTACTAGTTGTTTTGAAATAATATTTATTGAAGATTGTTATTTCATAAGTTTATTAAATGCCTCTATTTCAAATAAATATTATTCTCCAAATTAAGGGAAAAAAGATTGATGCCATAGCTAATTTTTATTTATAGATATAGATTTCATTACAGGTGTAACTAAAATTTAACTACCAATTTTTTAACATAATATATACTAATGCATATTCGCCAGTGGCAATTTGAATAGCGAATATTTTGAAGGCACATTGAATGAATGTTGAAAAACTACATGGAAATCAATTTTGATTGAAATCTGCTGTAGGGAATTTCATCTTGTATAAGGTTGGGCTGATATGTATTGAACCTATACTAACTATATTGTACAATCTTATAGTCTTCCTTCTTAGTATACAGTATTATGCCTACTATGCTTTCCAGTCTTACACTTACTTATGCTTTCTAGCTTATTCTTATTAAATTCCTACCCCTTTTAAAAACAGGAAACTGTTTACGTTGATTAGTTAACAAACGTTCGAAAGTGTTTAATGTATGAAAAAAGTCATTAATATGCTGACATTAATTATTTTGATACAGAAAAAAATACGAAATGCACTCTTTCTTTTCTATAGCTCTTTATTGTATTGGCTATGGCAACCATTGCTTGCGCCTCGCATGGTGTAGATGTCATTCGTCACACTCCTAGATATCATGGCTTCTAATGTTTCTACAATTATGCACCATATTATTATGGATACGGAAACAGGAATTTCGGATCTGATGAACTTAGTTTTGGACCTTATAACTGCTTTAGAAGATATGATCTTGGATACCGAGGATACTTGAGAGCACTCAGTTATTATGGTAATTTATAAAAGCCAGTTACCAGTAAGTACTTGTTTACTTCATTTTAGAATTAAATTTTCAATTGCAAATCTACAATTCCAACATAAAAAATCCAATGATATAAATTTTGCCCTTTATATACTGAAAGCATGGAATTATGTACATAATAGTTTTCTTAAATCGTTTAATAATGCTTCACCAAAATTTTGTAACCTCCATTTATTTATAGCATAAAATAAGTACATATTTTGTATAAAATTTTATTTCATTAATAATAATGTTTACTTTTTTTCTCTTTCCAGGAACTTCAAAATCTAAAACCAGAAAAGTTTATCATTTATATCAATTATACGAAAGTAAAAACATGAACATTACTGTAAAAAGTAAACAAAATTTGCTATTTATTTGAGCTTCCTTTTTTATGATTTTCTTTATACTCCCACTGACTTTAATATTGCATATCAATCTGTTGGTAGAAAATTCTTTTCAAAAACTTAGCTACATTTTAGAAAATGATAATTTATTTATTTTCTCACAAAAACTTTCTGATTCTGGAGATTTCTTTGGTGAGGTCGACGTATCCTGTTTTCTTTCAGGTAATATTCAAGTTTCATTAATTTGTACGTCACTTTTGAAGGTCACAAATTAAAGTGAATGCTACTAAAGAAATATATTACAAATCTCACATAAATAAGACAATATTCAAGAAAAACCAATGAAACATACGTAAACTGAACCCATAAATGAAATAAATCAGTTAAAAAAGGGAAATAAATAAATAAATATATAAACCAGATAATAATTATAGAATTAACAAATAAAAAATATTAAATTGAAAAAAAACCCACTATAACTAAATATATAAGCCGATTCGCACAGAATTTATCAACACAGTACCAAAAATTCAACTTTCGATAGAAGAATAAGTATTCTATTGTTGTTGAAATGTTGATTTTTTTCAAAATAAATGTAAATAAAGAGACAAACCATGATAGCATTAATATTCATTACATTATTTATAAATACATTTCACTGACAATCGTAGCATACTTTTTGTTCGCTAACAATAAAAAGAAGCTTCTTCGTATGAAATTATGCACTTTTTCTACTCATTATGTGACTACTCTGAAATGTTTTATAAAACCAAACTATTTGGATGCATTTTATTGAAATATATTTTCAATTAAATCATTTTTATTGATAATTGTTATGCATCTAAATTTTTATTACTTCATTTTGCAGCATTATTTCAAGAAACGGTACGACATACGTTGGATACCTGCATGTATACATGCCGAAAGTATGCATTTATCTACATATTTTTAGTTAGAGTATCAAAAGATGATTTTTAACTAATGCATTACAAGCATCTGCAAGAGCAGATAACTTTTATTCATTTTTTAAAACTATGTGCAAATGGAAAGAAATAGCAAACCCTTAATGGAGAAATTATCATCTTTTAAGGTTTGATGATTTAGAATACTATCTTTTTTTCAAACAATGCTTTAAAATAAAATAAGAAATTTACAAAACAAATTAGAATGCTCTGATAGACAGGATATTCTTTTTATTGGTAGCTAATAAATGAACATGCACCCGGAAATTGGTAATCATAATCATGTGCTGCATTTTTTTTTTTTTGAGTTTTTGTAGACTCCATATCTGTATATTGTTATGTGATATTTACCTATGTGTGAAGTAATTTAAAAAAAAATATGCTGGTTTACTTGAGTTCTGTCATTTAATAAGGATCTCGGTAAAAAATGAAATGGTATGATGTATAACCTCAAAATTAGATTTAAAAAACTGTATTATTAAGATAAATATAAAAAGAGATGCTTCAAAATAAAATACAATGCTTTAAAATAAAATAAGAAATTAAAAAAAAATTAGAAGGCTCTGATAGGTAGGATATTATTTTTATTGGTAGTTAAAAAGGAACATGCACCCGGAAATTGGTAATCATTATCATGTGCTTCAGTGTTTTTTTTTTTTTTTTTTTTTTTTGAGTTTTTGAGTTTTTGAGTTTTTGTAGACCCCATATCTGCAAATTGCTATGTGATATTTGCCTATGTATGAAGAATTATGGTTTTCGCCATAATAATAGTGAAAGAAAAATTTTAATAATGTACGAGTTTTTAAATGTAAAATAAGATTGCCGAAAGTATGAAAAGCATATAACGAAAGAGGAAAAATTAAATCTTCTGTGTTCTTTTGCAATAAATACATTCTTTTGAATATATTTGGTAAAACTGCTGAATCGAAAGATTTTCTTTGAAGATTACATGGTTTTTCTAATTGAATCAATCGCAGAGAAAGCTAGCTTTCATTACATTATCTATTATTTCTCCCATTTGAGGTGCCTTTTAAAGACTCGGATACTGCATTGCCTCAATGAATGGCTACACTAAAATAAATGTGGAACCTTTTAAAGCATGTATATGATTTCAGAAAGAAATATCCGTAAATATATAAAATTATTTTTATTTTATTTTATCTGTACAGATATTGACTAAATTTTGGTATTCTCCAAAACCATCTCCAAATATTTTGCCTCCACCAGAATTTTTCACCTATTCCTAAAAAATAGAAAAAAAGTTAATTTAATAAAATATCATGAATGAAAAAAATATAAACTTTCCAATAACTAATAGCACTACAATGATCAATTTTAGTGAAACATTTACGAATAGAAGCGTATTTATTTGATATTTAACGACATATTAACTAATAAAAGATAGTTTTTTTTATATTCACAGATGAAACGATTGATTCATTGCGGTTTCAATAGATATTTATAAATTAAAATTTAATATTTTAAATACAAATTAATAGATTTATACATTACCTTTCACAAGTAGGCGTCATATCCGTATCCGAAACCTCCATATCCACCAAGACCACCATATCCATAACCACCGTATCCACCATATCCACCGTATCCTCCGTAGCCAGCATATCCACCGTAACCAAGTCCGTGTCCTTGAGCTTTTCTAAAGTATCTGCTACTGATTCCATGGCCATGACCATGGTGACTATAGTGTGGAATTACATCCAAGGAGCAGGCGGCAATGACTACGAGGGCCAAGACAAGGATCTACCGAAATTTAAGAAAATGTTAAAAAATTATTTGATTTATGCACATGCTAACAACATCATAAATCTATCCCATAGTTTCATTGCAAATAAAATTATTTCCTATAAAGGGAGGTAGTTACTAACATTCTAACACAGATAGCAGCAGAAAAAAAAACCTTTAGAATTTTTTTACAGATATTTGAGAGCAGAATAGTTTACTGTAATAGTTTTAAACTTTTACTGCTGAAATTATGTTTTAATAGGCAAAGTAAGCCATTTCGGATTTTGGAATGAGAAACCAGGTATCGAGTCATGAAACATAATCACGAATCAGTCTATACGTATGAATACTGAGCCGTTTACAGGTATTAAAAATATTTTCAAAGAATATATGCATTATTCTAATTTACTTCCACATTAGTTTTTTCTGTTTTTTTTCCCCATTTTGCACTTGATATAGTGAAATTTTCTCCACCCTCCATTTTTGAAAAAGATTTATCCGTATTTTGAAAGGAGCTTACAATTTTATTGTTTTTATTGAGTACGCTTTTTCGTATATTTAATTTCTTTTGCTAAGCAATATATAATGAACAGTTTAATAAAACAGTATATTTCAATATTTCAAACTAAAAATCAAATTTTCAAATTTTATGCATTGTGAGAACAAGAGGATTATATTTCATCAACAAGGAAATTTAAATAACTCATTTTATTTTACAGAAATTCAAAATTAATAATTTTAAAACTTTAATAAAATGGTAGGCCAAAAGCAGTTTTTCACTAAATACTTTACAATTTTTTACATTAATAACGATTGCTTTGATAAGTAATACAATTAAATGGAAAAGAAATATCTCTCCCTGTACAACAAGATCCATAAAATACAAGACATAACACTGTCTTTCAAAAAGAAATTTTTTAATTGGGATATAATTTATTTTTTATGTTCAAATAAAAGATTCTCTATCAGAGAGTAATGTAAAATCTATTTAAATATGTAGTTTACTTTTACAAATTTTACACATAAAGAACGATTCTCTTTGAATCTTGAAAAAGTATGTAAAACTAAAGTTACTATGAATTGTGTATGCCCCTTTAATTTAAAAATATTTGCTCATAAAATTATTTTGAATCTACAATTCATTAACTATTCATATTATTGACATATTCTCTTGATTACATTTTATTTATTGTTTTTAAATTTATTTAGTTTACAAATTTAATAAATAAACAACAATGAACCTTAATAAATTTTGTTTCTGAAACTACTAACTAATGTAAAACTGAAAGCTTGTTTTATTACATTTGAGCCATTAGCTGAACTAATACAATTTAAAACATTTGCGCAAATGGTAGGGATTTTTAATAGAAAATAATGCGTTGTTAAATAACTTACCACAATCTTCATCATTTTCGTAATTTTATGGAGCTAAGTTTAGCATATGTTTCAGTTGCCGAACAAAAATGCTTTTATACAATGCCTTGTTCCGCTTCAGCACTAAGGTATTTTTGATATCTGTGTCAATTTCCGGTCAAAGGGACTCTCGAAACTTAAATGATAGTTTATTTTAATCCCGTGATATATCAAGCATGAAACATTTCTTTTATCGCACCGATCATTTTATTATAAACAATCTCAATTAAACCAAATTGAACCTGTCTCAACTAATAAATTTTTTAAATAAATTATTAAATTTTTAATCGTTAATATTATTAAGTTTAAAATTTAAAAAAAAATTTTATAATTTCGGATTTTTATTTGAAACTCATTACTTTTAAAATTAATAATTAATTTAATTGGAAATTTATATTTAGTGCATCAACTTGGAATAGTTTTCTTAAAATGAAAATCATAAGCTAGTTATCTTATATTTAGATCTCTTTCCACAAAAATACCATTAGTTGAATACATATTTTATCAAAAGGAAAAATGATTTGAATCATATTTAAAAAATAAAATAACAATACAAGTAGTAAAATTAGAGATTGGGGAAGTAGTGACTATGCAATCTCTAATTTTGTGTCAGTGTCATTTTTTCGTATCGGTATCATCAATGTTATATTCTAATTATAATTGATTAA
Organism: Argiope trifasciata; assembly: GCA_026543055.1. Taxonomy (NCBI): domain Eukaryota; kingdom Metazoa; phylum Arthropoda; class Arachnida; order Araneae; family Araneidae; genus Argiope; species Argiope trifasciata. The sequence goes on from JAPMOQ010032104.1 coordinate 5,045,636, forward strand.
ACAAAATAACAAATCTTGTTTTTTTTTTTAAAAAAAAATGCTGCTTCTTTTTTTAAACAAATGCATGCCAACATTGCTGTTTCTGATAAGAATAAAAAGCTTGAATTTTTTTTCATTATAAATATATTTTTTGCTCTTATGGTAAAGGTGTGCAAATGTGGGCTGTATTCTTAGTTTTTTACTGTCTAAATATGGCAAATGTGGGTTGTATTTTTTGTTTTGTAATGTGTAATATGGCAAATGTGGGTTGAATTCTTAGATTTGTACTGTGTAAATATGGTGATGACTCGTAGTGAGCAGTAGACTGTACTTTTTTTTTTTGCCTAACTTCTTTATTTACAAATATATACACACTCCTTTTTGAGGTGAGT
>JAPMOQ010032104.1:5046016-5065934 GCA_026543055.1 Argiope trifasciata
GTACTTTTTTTTTTGCTCAACTTCTTTATTTACAAATATATACACACACCTTTTTCAGGTGAGTAGTTCATATAATACATGGTTGATTGTAGTATTGGATTGTGATGGGCTTTATTAAACCTTACAAACTCAAACCTGTTTACAGTTTCTGCAGGTGGCTGGCGCAAATGCGGGTCAATATTCTAAAGAACCCCTGAAAGACTCGACTGGAAAGGCTGATAAATGGGGTTGCCGTAATTTTGAGAACACCAAGTTTGGCATAAAGCTACATTCGCGTGAACATACCTCCCGGCCGTGCAATGTCTTTCGGAAGTACAAAGACGTTGCACATAGTATATGTATAAATACAATTAATCTTAACTGAAAGTTAAATTAAAGAAATGCAAAATTCATTATGAAAAAATGTACACACAAAGTTCAAATACACATTAAAAATACAATGAAGGAACTAAATACTACAAAATAACTAAATTCAAATGACGATATATATAAGTATGAAAAATATAATACAATAAACGCAATATAAGTGAATATTTAGTTTCAATTGGTAATACAGCTAATTTCGTAACTGAACGTTTATAAGTCCTTTTTGCTATTTTAATAAGACATATTCGAATAATATTATCTTTACCATAAAATATACTTCCAACACGTCCTAACAACCAAAAATTTAGGGGAACATGTCACCTTTAACTCCTGCCTTGGCACCAACACTAATATTATCCTTTTAAAAGAACCATTTTGATTTTTGCTGTAAATGATTAAGGTAATCTCTAAACCACATATATTGTGTTATTTTAGTAACCCTTTGCCAGCGTTTCAATGCATTAACAGAAAAAAAGTTAAATTTGGTTTCACTACTGTGAAAATAGGTCTACCAACTAAAAAATGTGAGGGAGTTAAAGCTTGCAAATGGATAAGAAGAAAGCGAGGTTAATGGGCGAGAGTAAAAAATTCATTCTATTTGATTTCCTACAGTTAGGGATTTTTCATAATTCACTTTTAGATTGCTTACGGCTCTTATAAAATGAAATTTAAAGGACTTAACTCTACTCTCCCAAATTCCACCGAATTGAGCCCATAAGGAATGAATTAATTTTTTCTGAACTTAGATAATGGCCCAAGATATTATCTGGATTACTAACTATCGTGTGTAGTGTTTTCAACTCATTATGGGCACCAACAAAATTTCATTGTCTATAAAAATAGAAATTCTGCCTCTTCGGTGATACAAATTTTTTCAGGGTAGCTTTGAAAGAATCTGATAAGTCTGAAACAGTTTCAAAATGCATTGCTCTCGTTACAAAACATACGAAAATTGAGACATAATTCTTTCTTTTCTTTTCTAGAAGAGGTCATTTTCTTTGAAACTTATTTTTAATAAAAAATGGACCACAGGAATCTACTCCGGTAATATTGAATGGTAACGAAGGATTACAACGTTTTGCAGGTAGATCCCCCATTTTTTGAATGGACAGGTGAGGATTATACCTGGAAGAAGTAATACAATCATGAATAATACTGCGAGCTATATCTCTGCCCTCAATGTGCCAATACATCTGCCTAGTTAAATGTTTGCAAAGTTCGGGCTCCAACATAACAATTTTAAAGATGAATACTTCGCATAATTAATTTAGTAAGCCTATGAGTTTTAGATAAAATAATGGGAAAATTTACCTGAAATGATATGCCAGCATTTCTAAGTCTGCCTCCTACTCTAATTATATTCGAACCTTCTTCTATAAAAGGGGATAAACCTTTTAAATTACTAGAAGAATTTACCTGTTTACCCCTAGCTAAGTTTTTGAAATCATCAGCCAGAATATTTTGCTGTACAAGGGAAATTCATTTCAATTCTGCTCCTCTATTTCCTTTGAGGAGAGAGGTCCCTTCATCTTCTAGTTTGTGCAGTTTCCTAGAAGCCCAAGCAGAAAACAGAAAATACATAATAATTTGTTATAATTATGACTAAGTTAGACAATTTAGTAAGGAAATGTGAATTTAGAGTCACTAGGGTGTGAGTGATATCGTCTTTAACTTCCAATGAAAATTGAGAATTTTGAGACAATTTGTTGATCAGAAGAAGTCACAGAAACAGGTGGTTTTTGAAGGGAAGTCGATCCATTCCACCATAAATGGTTGTCAATCAGTTTTTCTGGAACTAGTCATCTTGATATCACATCTGCGGGGTTTAAAGTGGAGCAGACATGCTGCCAATCGTTGTTATGCGTCAGTTGTTGTATCTTTCTTACTCTATTTGCAACAAATGTCTTAAGACGATGCGGCGATGTTTGAATCCAGGCTTGTGAAATTGTAGAATCTGTGTACATCATGATCCTATTAATTTGGAGATTTAAAACCCTTTCAACCTTGGCTTTTATTTGAGATGGTAGAAAACAAAGTGCTAATCTAGGAATGGAGATAGTCTTTAATGGGGAGACTCGAGATTTGCGGCATACGAGTCTAGATGTGACCATATTATTGGTACTGATGTATTGTAGATAAATAACTACTCCATATGCTGCTTCACAGGTGTCTGAGAAGCTATGAAGAATGATCTTTATAAGATTTTAATTTAAAATCTATCTTGGAATCTTTATAAGCCCAAGAGTCTTAAATGATTGAACTAAATGACTCCACTCCTTACCAATGGTTGGAAGAAGGGGGTGTCAAAGATCAATTTTTGCAACCACAATTTTTGGCGAAAAATCTTCATTTTACAGAAGTCCCAGCAGACCAAAGGGATCAAAGAGTCCGGCAATAACTGAAAGCACTACTCGTTTTGTAAGTTTAGATTCACTTTCATATTTGACCGTGAATATGAAAAAAATCATCGAAAGGCTTCCAATGCATGCCCAGAGCCTTTGATACTTGCTCATTAATGGGAAATTTGTTTTCAGGATTAGAAGTTGGAAAACTATTTAAAAGTTCCAGCGAGTTTGAAATCCATTTATGTAGGAACATTCCTGCTCTTGCGAACATATTTATCAACTGTTGTTGTAGAATTTGAACAGTTAGGATTCCCGGGACGCCTGTAATTCTATCATCCATGTAAAGGTAGGCTAAAACCCTTTCCGATGTTAACGGAAACTCCAACGCTTCATCTACAGCTAGTTGTTTAATGGTGCGTATGGCAAGATGAGGTGCACATGAAGTGTCATATGTCACAGGTTTTAATCTAAATGTTACTTTTTGATGAGAGTTTTCATCAAACCAAAAAATGCGTAAATGGTCTCTTTGACATGGTGCAACGAAACTCTAGCGAAACACCTTTTGAATGTCAAATGCGAAGCCAAACTTGTGTGTCCTGAACCTTAATATTAATTCAAAAATGTCTTAAAATGTCCCTTTGCACAATAAATTCTTTAATGAAACCCCATTAGAGCTAGAGGAGCTAGCATAAGTTAAGACTACACTCAGGGGAGTGCTTGTGGATACTTCCCGGTAGACTCCATGATGAGGTAAAAAGTAATTGGTTTCTGGTAATTTATCTTCTACAACCCTTTCCATGTGACCAATAGCTTTATATTCCTCAATGAGTTCAGAATATAACCTTTTCGTTTGCGGGTTTTTGTTTAACCTTCTACTTAAACTGTCGAAATGATTTCGAGTTATTTGTTTTGATTCTCCTAAAATGGGAGGATGCGTAATTGCAGAGACCGTAGAAACCATCATAACCGGGAGTGTGGCTAAAGACATCGACGCCGGTTGAGGCGCAAGCAGCGGTTAGCATAGCTACAACAAGAGCAAGCTATGGAAAAGAAAGAGCACATTTTCTTGTTTCTTTGCATGGAGATTGATTAATATATTCACATTTTTTATATATTAAATATTTGCGGTCCTTTATTGACCTGAAATCTTTATTATTTGTTTTCGGCTGGGTGAGAGGGAGAGGAATTGTTAGAAATTTCCAAACATTTTCAAGGTTACTGAAGGAGTTTGGAAAATAAGTTGGAAAGAGAGTGATATGTAAATATCAAAGTTCAAATGTTAAAGAAGGTTCAAATGTCAAAAAAAATCTGAAACGTCTAAAAATCAGAATTATTTGCATTCATCGAACCTCAGTAATTTGAAACTTCTTGTACAAAATTGACTATTTCTGTACTTAATTATCCATGATTAAAACCGTGAGTGTTCAACATCAAACAATTTTCTACACATTTTGTTCTCATGCTTTGATGGTTTACTATAAACAAAACAACAACAACAACAAACTGGAAGTTGCTCTGATTTGAAATCAAACAGCATATTGCTCTCAAAAGATTTACTATTTTTTTCTCCAACTCAAACTTGTAAACATTTCAAACTATCGAGGCGCTGTTAAGGGGTTATCAAAATATTCATCTTGATTTTGTATTCACACGCACTTCTTATATGTATGATTTTTCGTGATTCTTGCTTTCCAAAATTTGCAATTTCATAAATCTGTGAAGATATAATATATTTCCTGGATGAAGTTTCAATTTTATCCTTAATATATCAGAGAAAATCTGTAGGAAATTCGCAGGAAAACGTTTCATTAAATAAGAATCAATGAAGATATTTTGATTGTTATGGTATTAAATTAAAAAATTGGTTATTTATAATTATTATTTATTGTTTGAATATTGAAAAACAATGAATTAGACCCTATATTTTTATTGAAATTTTAATTTCCAGTTTAAAGTTTTTTCAACAAAAGTGGATAATATTGATCATAAGTGGATAATAATTTGAAAATTCAGTAAATCATGATAGAAGTAAAGAAAATTTCATTAGAATTGCAATTCTTCGTTCTACGAGGCAGTGTAATATTTTGTTACAACTATTAAAAACTATAACGTGAGTAAATGTCATCTAAATTTTAAAAATGAAAAATAATAAAAAATATTGAATGAAAAATTATACCTTGAACTTTGAAATACGGGATTAGAATTTAAGAAGATACAACAAGTTCAATATATTTGTCTGGAATCACACACAAATTTTTTTATAAGTGCTGATTCAATGGAAGGTCATGAAAATGTTTTTGACAAAATCCCCATGCGGTTCCTATTAAGAAATTCATTCACCAATTCTATGCATGAAACTAAAGAAATTCATAGGTTCCAATGCCGTCTATCTTTTTGAGATATGTGCTATTTTTCAAATGGAATTAATGGAGCCATTAAAAACCATTAAAATTAAATTTAAAATGGTGCCATTCTTATAAAAAGAAGGTGTCTCAAAAGAAAACTTGCTCCAAATTCTGAATTTCAAATGATAATATTCTTGCTTCTGACACTATCCTGAGTTCCAATGATTAAAATTTCCCTTTATATCCTATACATTATCACCACCAAAACTGATTTTCAAAAGAATCAATATTTAACAACTTGTGGAAAAATTAATATGATATTGTCATAAAATATGAATGATCCTACCAATATTTAATAATGGCATGTAATTTTGAAATTAAGCATCCCTATCCTTTTCTGTTTTAATTATAATAATCAGCTGATATAAATAATCCCTCAAATTCCCTCTATAACAAGTGCTATTTAAATATTTTGAGGGAATTCTATTCCCAGCCATGGAATCCAGTTTTATTCTGGAATGTTTCAAATAAAAATTTAAGACAGAATTTAATTAATGGTACAAAAAATGGAATGTGAGGTTAGCAGTAGTAATATAAAAGCTAAAATTAAGTTAATTAATTATTGTTACTTCATGATATTCTTCTTCAAAATTTTAAACTATTGTTAAGTGATAAATCCCTAAATAATTCATCTACGAATTAGGAAAGGAATAATGGTTCTATAAAAAATGCAAAGATTTATATCCATAAAAACAAATAAGAGACGAAACCTAGAATGTTAATATTTGCTATAGCTTCAAACAGGTAAATTTTCAGATAAAAGAAAAATTTAACTTAATATATAAAATCTACAATATAGATTTGTATTTACATTCACAATATAGATTTCTTATTCATATCCATCGTTCAGAAAAAACAGATTTTGGAAAAGATAGGGATATCTTACCACGGCCTTCATCATGCTGGAAGCACTTGGTGTCAGTCGCTTGTTTCTACTGAAATTTGTAAAAGATATGCTGTTGCCTTCAATTTTCACTTTTCTACACTCGATAGATTCTGCCTGAATGAGTGTTTACCCTGTTTTCAGCACCAAAATATTAACCAAGCATAAAATAAAGATACCGATGTAAGATTGAAACAATCGCATATAATTATGTATAACATGTGTTTCATTGTTACTTGAATCTGATTACACGTCATATGTTATCTTGTTGAAGTGTCGCCTGTATCTCAAAATCATATTAAGTTTTAAGAAAATTGCAAAGAATTCAATAATTCAGTATTATGTTTTCATTTTAAAAAATAATAAACTATTTTTCCTTATAGTGAAATCCAACAAGTGATGCTTATCCCTTCTGAAATAAAAGATAGATGCATAATTCATATTTTTTAACTAGTTTTATTAAATTTGTCTAGTAAATTTTGATTTAGAGATTTCAAATAAATTAATTATTCAATTAGAATTATAATCTTAAATTAATACAACTGTAATATAGATTTTCATAAAAGGGGGAGGGGAATGAAATAAAGGTTAATGTTACGTAGGATGGTGTAGGTGAAGCATTAATCTGATAAAAGTACAACAATCTCAGAAATGAAGACGATAGATTAAATATATTGAGCTTGTCTGAGAAAAATACCTTATTATGAGTGAAAATAAAATGAAATTATATACTTGACAACGATTTTTAATTGAAATATTTTCCAAGAGAAAATTATACATTATTTTCTAAATTCTGATTCGCAGATCTCACATGTCTCACTTGAGACGCACCCCGACAAATTTCAAACCATTTAGTCAATGAATAACTGTACTAATATGAAATTAAAATGTTAATAGCTTAATCATATGTTCTATTTGAAAAAGAATATTTTGAATTTTGTTTCTCTAATATTGTCTGAAAATATTTTGCTTATTCAAGTCTCATTGTCTCTTCTACTTATTCCTTACAAAACAGAAACAAGTGAAATGAATATTATATTTTTAAAGTAAAATAACAAATTAATCGGCTAATAACTTCTCTTTATTGCTCTGGAAGCAAGAATTGGTTGATCAGTTTGCGACTGATGTAACTGATTGGTTAATCAGTTTGCGACTGATGTAACTGATTGGTTAATCAGTTACATCAGTTTGCTGAGTATTTGTCAAGCCTTTGGCATGCAACCGATTTAGATTTCTTATGATATGGTATGTGGTAAGCACTTCTTGTTTTAAACAAATTCATGTACGGTACATAATATTTTTCTTGTTCAATTAAAATACAAAAAGACACCAAGCAGTTGAAACTTTTTGAAAAGTTGGGATGATAATGTTTTAATATAATTCTTAAGCGTACGTACGTTTATTCTATTCAAAATTGATGGCTCCATATTTTTGAGTTGTGTAAAAAGGAAGGAAGGATATGGTGAGCCATGAGCTTTTAAAATACCGTGAGCTTTTAAGGATAAGGATACCATGAGCTTTTAAATCGAAAGAGTGAATAAAGTTTGCTATCTTGAACAATTAATGTTTGAATCACTCCATGATCGTAAAGAGTTCGATCGTCTACAAGATATTGAAAAAATAATTTTGCAGAAACACAACGCTTACTGCGATTGACGCTAGCTGCATGATTTCTGCACATTTCTGAGAACTGCCTGTTTAACCTTCCTGCTACACTTTCTAAACTTGCCATCTTCGAGCTTGCATCGTTTATCGTTTTAAATACTCTTCCAGAATCACATCAACAATTATGAAATAGTAAAAAAGATTTTCTTGCTCTTAGAATCAACTCCAAATGGGAAAAAAAAATTATTGGAAATCATTAATTATTTGAAGAATTATAGCATATTGTTTAGTTTTGATTTTCCAACTAGTTATTATGATGTATAAATTGCTTAGATAATCGTGACGACAATTTGGAAGACAATATTTTTTATTTATTCTCAATCTCATTCGTTTTCTTTAAGAAATATCAAGAATTATAAGTCTCCAGATTTAGTATACGATGTGAAATTATTAAATGAAAATAGTAACAAATTTAATAAAAAAATTACACTGAAAAGAAATTTTTAATGAATATTTTAAAACATATAAGTTTATAAACTGTAATATTTGATTAATTTACCGAATAAATATACAAAAACGTTTTCTTCCCATTAAAAATAATTCAATATGAAATGAATCGATATTTGTTATATTTTTACTATTTAAAATAAGGTTTCACTGCCTTAGCTTACAAAATATCCATATTCACCGAATCCTTCTATATAATCAATTACATATTTTCATATCCATAAGCAAGTATGTATTAGTGACCGTATTTTTTCTTTCTAGAAGTATTTGCCGTCCGCGAAGAAGCATTGGTCATATATTCTATAGTAGAGGGCGACATCTTGAAAGCATAAGGCAATAGTTACAAGAGTCAACATGAAGATTACAAAAATTGAAGAATATACTCAAAAATTAAATGATGTGTGGATTTAAAAAGAACATCAAATGAATTAAGCAGCTTCATAACTAACCGAATTATTTTTGATTATCTAATACTATAATACGAGGAATGGTTTCCAAGTCGAAAATCGCCCCAGAATTAATAAACTCCGGTAAACTTGGGGTTTTTGGCAACGAGGAATCGATTGGCGCCGGTTTGAAGCGCTACGGTCGAGCAGTTCGGAGTTACAGATAGGATATTTTCAAACTTTATTAGTTAGCCATAATGGCTACTTAAATTTTCAAGCGGTAACGTGCTGCCATCTATAGCCAATATGGCGAACTAATAAAGTTTTATGTTTATGCTGTTATAGGTTTATAGTATGTTTCTTATGTATGTATATATGTTTGGTTTTTCTAAATAAATTTGTCAAAAATATTGAACTTCAACACACTTCAATCTTTACCTTTACTTTACCTTTGTATAGAATAGTTCCCTTTCCAAACTCTAACTTTGTTTAGAATAGTTTACAATGGTGCACTTTAACCGGTTATCTTTTCCCCAATGGTTTCACAAATTTTCTTATGGCATGTATTGTTTTGATAAATCACAATTGAAAATTTAAATCTTCGAGTTAGCTTCGATACCTGTTTTCTCCGAGCTGAGCTCGGTCACCCGCTGGTAAGGAAAAATAACTGCGAACACAAGAGAAAAATCCCTGACTATGCAACAACTATTTAGATGCAGAATAATTTAACGCATTATTTCAAATATTTTATTACGCGAAGTATAATGTAATCTGAAAAAAGATATTATTTCTTATATCTAAATAAATATTTCCTAGAATACATTATTACCCATTATTTTTCATACATTTTGACAATTTCCTTTATAAAGACGTCGAATGAATGTTTAAAATAGATAACCTGCACCATATCTGTCATACCCCAGTTCATATCCTTGCACTTTGATGTATCTGGTGCTGATTCTTTGTCTATGATCATGAGAGCTGTAGTAAGAAATAACAGACGGAATTCGCTTTAAGAGCGAAAACGATAATCTAGAACAGTTGACCGATATCCCAAGATATTATGTTTGCGTAATTCGTAAGAATAATTTAAGGAATTGAAATCCTTCCTTTTCAAAAGAGCCATTTCATCTAAATTATAGAGACGCGTATTTATACGGAAATAAGTTTTAAGTCACTTTCCAAACTCTTTGAAAATGGGAACATGTCAATGCTCAATCATCTAGATTACATATTGTTATAAGGAAGTAGATTTTTAAAATATTTCTAGTTTTTTAGTACGCGAAAGGTGCTTTAGTTGGTAAAGTTTATTATATCATGGCTCATATTTTTTTTAAAAGTTGAAACATTAAAAATTTAGCTTAGGATGCATTCATCAATTAATACTGTGATGATTAGACATATTTCGGCCACATCTTTCAGAAATATATTTTGAATTTCCTTTCAGGATGTGGCTTTTCTATGAATATGCATACTGATATTGTAAAGTATATCAATTTCGAAGAATATTGGTTTGAAATGAATAAAAAAATATGGCTATTAAATTTATCAAAAATTAGAAAATTTTTATGTTTATAATAGAATTAAAATCGATAAATGAAACTGTTCAGATATCATTTTATGGTACAGTTCATTTTTGTAAGATTTATAAAAACTAAAATTGTTTTTAATATCTAATTCCTAAATTATCAGAATTTTATATGTTGTGCAACGCAATATAATAATATTTCATTTAGAAATGAAGAGAATTCAAGCAATGTTTTGCTTACTTCATTCTGGTTTATTGGTGCAAGATACAGGCTTTGGCCATACTACTCCAGATATACGCTTGAACCGGTATTAGTTTAAAAACAATGTGAAATAAAATTGTTTTTGAACAGATTATCCAAAAAAAAGAATATCTCCATAACTATAGGAAATATATAATTTTTTTTTGAAAGATAAATTTATACTTATAACTAGTTTTATTGCTTCTGGTTTATTTTATATTTCATTCCACCATTCAGCTTACTGGCATGGTAAAAGAAATTTCTTGAAATTCTTTTTTAAGATCAGAAAAAGTAACAATCATTTTGAAATAGTCAGTTGCAGATTTTGATCCCTTGTTGGAAGTCTGATTTCTGTTATTCGCACGATATCATATCCAAGAGAGCAAAAATGGTAAATCTAGAGAAATAGATTAGTAATAAAGTTCTAAAGTGTTAAATCATTCTAGATGATATATCTATTGCAAGGCTTATCTGAAACTCTACCAATTTCAAATTGAATTACTATGATTTCCATTATCAATACGGAATCGGTATCAATATCATTGTATGTAGCTGAGCTTCTGTGATTTTAGCTGTAAATATAGAACAGGAATGGTGGATTTTAAGATCCCAATTTCTTTTACCGGAAAGACAACTGTAAGAAGATGCCATTATAGATGTTTGAAGTAACCGACGTTACGCTTTTTATCAAGTTTTACGTTAAAGGATGACTCATAACATCAAAGATGTCTACCGGACATGTCGTGTAGGATCCCGTATAGATTATGAAATCAGCATGATGTACAGGATCTAGTTCTTCTACAAGATTTATAGATCATACATCCAGAGTCAAACTTAGAGTGTAAAATACTTTTATAAATGTGAATACTTGATTTTCATTTATTGATAGAAGATTAAAGGCATTTTGCTGTTAAAGTCATGATATTACGACAAGATTTCAATTTTTGTCAAATATGTTTTCCAGAAAACGGAACTCATTAAAAATTCCTTTATGTAGTTCCATTTAAAATTTAATTTTAATTTAGTTTCCAAATGAAGGTTACACTTAAGAAAAAGAACATCTCTGTTGTTTTTGAGAAGCTTAAGGTAAAACCATTAATAACAAACCATTTTTCAATAATATTTGCTGCTATGTCCAGTTGTCGTTCGAGGAAATTCATACAATTTTTTGTACGAGAAATGCATAAGCCCTAGGTAAAAAAAAAAGGGCTTTGACAGAAATTGCAATCAATCTTTTTTTGTTTTAAGAATAAATAAATTTTATGCAGTGTTCATTCGTCTCAGGGATATCTATTTCATAAACACAATAGTGAAGAATAATTCTAAGCTCATTCGTATTTGAGATTTTCGTTGCGATAAAATATTGTTTAAAAAAATTGGAAAATTCATTCACAAATTAAAATAAAATTAATCTCTTCGTTTATGACCTTAGGCGTTATAAATGTCAAAGAAAAAATTTGCAAAGTTTCTTTTGTTAAAAAGTTATCCTATTATAAGCCAAGAATTAAAATATTATTTTATGGGGAAAGACTTATTGGAATACCAATGTGGTTTTGAGAGATACTATTATTCATTTCTAAATATAAATGAGATTTCAATTTGAAATTTTTATTAAACGCTTGTCTGAATGATCACCAGAAATGTAAAACATGTTGAAAATACTAAGCGGATTAGTACAAAATGTAAGGGCAAAGAACCGTTAATCTGAGAATGCATGTATCTCATTTAAAACTAAAATTGCTCTGTTTATTAATTCCTTTCATTAATCATTTGAGAATTTCTGCACATGGAATTATCAGTTAGAATATAAAATTATTCATTCAAAATGCATATGATTTCTTATGATTATGTAATATTGAGAATATTTAATCAGTTTTGATTATTAATATATATTATTAATATATTTTGTCGCTTGTTTGTTATATATTAAATATTAGTTAAGAATGCTTTTTTTACATTTGTATGATCAGATAAAGGAAATGAAATACTGTTATTGCTTCTTTATTATTTTCATAAAAATGTCAAGAATTATTTATAATTTATTTTTTTAAAATTTTTCATCGAATTATTTAGTTTCACTATTTTTCTAAAATTGTTGTACTTTTGTGGTTTTCGTAATATGTTTCTTGAGTTTGAAGAAATGTTTTTTCGAGAGTTTCAAAAAATTATAAACTTAAAATGTTTGCATTACGCGAAATGAAAAGTGATGCTTTAATTCTTGAGAATGAAATATTTAAATTGCCTTCTGAAATGTAAATTGATTTTCTAATTGTTTTTGTATGAAGGATTTTATGTGCAAAATTGAAGTATGAAGGAATATTTATCAGAAAGAGTAAAATAATTATTAGTTTATGAAGAAAATATTAATCATAAAGAGTAAGATATTTGCAAGTTTCTGAAGAAAATACTAATAAAAAAAGAATCACAATTCAGTTTGCACTCTTTATTAATTTTTTACAGTTCGGATAACTGATTTAGGATAATCAGAAATAGTAAGATAAGTATTAGTTTCTGATGGAAATATTAATAAAATAATATTTCAATTAGTCACTATTTATTATTTTTATTTTAATCTTGAAAGGTTTGAATACTGGATTTTGGATTACTGATTCTGATAACTGATTGCGACATTTTTGGATAATTGATACCTGAGAATCAGTCAAGGAAGATATTTTTAAATTCCTGAAAGGAGAAAAAGAAATATTATTAGTATTAAAAATAAAAATTTTTTCCAAAAATTCACTGGAGTATATAGAATGCTCATTTAAAAAATTTTCTCAAAATGCTTTAAAGCTATTTTCAGATTCTAAATATATATGAAATACTTTTAATAATATTTTCTGTTATGAAATTTTTGTCATATAATTTTCTGAATAGTTGAAAAATGTAAGTAACTTCAATATTGTTAGAGAATGCAGTAGAGAAATAAGTACAATTTAGTTCAAATTTAAAGAAATAAATTCACAATAAATAAGTTCAAATTTAAAGAAATGCTTCTTATTTTAATATTTGCGTAAACTAAAGGCGTAGTAAATTGAAAACATACATAAAACATATTTTACTCATAGAATTTCTTCTGAAAGAAGCAATAATTAAATAAACTAACCTCATCATTCACAAAATATGCTTTTGATGTTTCAAATGAATTTCTTTGAAGAAAACTGCTTCAAATATAATTTGAATAATTTATTTTATTTATGTAAATATAGGAAATTGTTTTAACTTATAAGAAAGTATTATTCTCTTCTAAATAAATGGACACTAGAGAAAAATGGTAGTTAAAATATTAGTAAGACATATGAAAACAATCATGTACAGAATTCTATACTTTCAGAATTAAAAAAAAAATCGTTTTATCTTATATAAATGGAATGTTAATATTAAATCTTAAGACTTTCAGACAGAAAGTTAATTTGAAAATTAAAAGAACAAGTGCTTACTGATAATTAGTGATTAAAAATAACAGACACAAAATTTCCAAGGCAAAACATTAATAAAAATCTAAAAAACAATCGTTAACTGAATTCAATACTTTCAGTAAAAATAAACAAATCTCATTTAATCTTATCTAATTATCATGTTTATGTTAATACTCTAAACTCTAAAATGGAAAATTTATTCTAAAATTTAGAGATCAGTTACTTACCGTGTTTATTTTTACAAATAATCATAATAACCGAGTCCACCCAAGTATCCTCGGTATCCTAGACCATATCTTCCAAAGTAGTTGTAAGGTCCCAAACCAAGTCCATTATATCCGAAATACCCGTTTCCGTATCCATAGTAATATGGTGCATATCCATAGAGACCATAGAAGCCATCATATCCGGGAGTGTGGCGAATGACATCGATGCCGGTCGAAGCGCAAGCGATGGCTACCATAGCCAAAACAAGAGCAAGCTGCAGAAGAGAAAGAAATTTGAATCTATCCTGCAAATTTGAATCTATCCAATAAAAATTAATAATATATTTAATAAGTTACTCTGTGAATTAAATATTTACCAACATTTTCTGTTTGATAGTAGCAATTATGTTAAGTTTTCTTGTTAATGACGGGGGTCGGATATTTGAAGGCATGTATCTGACAAGCTAATTTACGAATACTGAACAATTAAAGGCTTAAATCTCCACATTAATCCTTTATGGTCATACATTGTACCTTTTAGCTCATATTATGATATACAGAGCCATTTCGAAACACGTTAGTATAAGCTAATTGTAATTTATTTTATCAATTCTATTATCCTTACATTCGAGAATAACAGTTATTTGACATAGGGGAACTTGTAGCTTATATCTTCGGGGAAAAGATTATTTTCAAATAAATAGTTCATAAAGTATATCTATTCCAGGATAAAGTGCATTCCGATTAAAAAAATGTAGAGCTGCAGTACGACTGGCGACAATTCTAGATAAAACATTAAAAAAGATACTAAAATATCATGTCATCGATGAGTGTGAAAGGAATACACATTTCATATCAACAGAAATAATTCTTGATATTTATTTCCCTTATTATTAAATTAAGAGACACCTACAAGAAATATTTGTTATGAATATGAAATGACAATGTAAAAAGTATGAAGCATTTATGTGGGAAGTATAGGCGAAGAATATTTAAAATATCCAGCTACGTTAAAAACTCTGGTTATAAACTACATAGGTGAATTATTTTTTATTGTTATTTCTTGTAGTTCAGACTTTCTTCTTTCCAAAACAGTTTATCTTTTCTAGGAAAAGGAAGAACTGACCTTTCATTCAGGACCACATATTTTTCAGTTGTTACTTAACTTTAACTTCAATTTTCTTAAAACTTTAATTTTCATAAAAATTCTCCACCGTTCTTATATCTCAAAAACTAATAGAGGTATTTACCTAAAACGTTCAGCATGTGTTTTAAATAATATTGGCAATGAAATGAACCAAAAGTTTTATTGTTGGTGAAATACTTTTCCATTTATATGTGTTTTTAGAAAAATTAAGTCTTGAATTCATGGAAATAAAAGTATATTTTTACCCGGAGAAATTGAAAAGAAAAAAAAATGAAACATCAGCAATATAAATTTATAAAATGAAGTTAAATATCTGCTTGAAAATAAGGAATAAAAATAGAATTTTTAAAAAAAATATGATTCTCTTATAATTTACTTTAAGACACTTAAAATATTGCAAAATGATTTGCAACTGAAAATTGAGGCACTATACAAGATCAGAACTAATGATTCTAGAAATTAATAGAAAGAAAACTTATAACCCTGATCGTTTTTACATTGATAACTGCATATCAATAATCAATGTAATGATTTCTCGATAGAATAATCCAATGCAAAGAGGGAATAGAGAATCTTACCACGGCCTTCATCATGTTACTGCACTGGATATTTCAGGCTCCTTTCAACGGAAAGATTTGAAGTAACTGTATTTGCCTTCAGTTTTTCTCTCATATATATACTGGGTAGATTTCGAATGAATGATTGTTTACTTCGTTTTCAGCATGTAACCTTTCAACGAAGTATGAAACAAAGATAGATATCTCAAATTAAAACAAAAGCATAAAATTATGTTTCACGCAGAATGCATTTCGTTGTAAGCTGATTGACATTACTAGACTTATGTTATCTGGTTCAGGTATCTTCTGAGTCAGAAAATCAATTTTAGATATAAATCTGACCAAGAGTTTCGATGCTTAACTTTAACTGAATAGCAAATTAGGATATTATACAATGGAATTTGCTTCTTTTGATGTAGCACATATTTTTCTACTTCATCAAGAAATATATGTTTATTCATTATCAAGATAACAACTGAGCGCATAATTCATTTTTTAAAAGTAAATTTATTTAAATTTTTAGGTAAATTTTGATTTTATTATTTTTAATACACATCTAATTTAATACCCATTTACTGATGATCTATCTAAAATATTTTAATCTAGATTGAAAAATAATATGTATCCGATAATATTCCATGATAGCTTATTTCTACATGCAATTAGATAACTTCTAAATATTTATTTCAATTAATATCTCTCATGCACAATCACTATTCATAAAATTACAAAACTCATTTTTCCTTATTCAACAGCCCTTTACACACTTAATATTATATCTGAAATATGTCTCTTATTATAGAATTTATTTAATGTTATTCAATTTTTAAAATCACAAAAGTTTAGGAATTACTAACATTAACTAGAAAATGTGTTCGATGCGATTAAAATATTTAAGTATCACAAGCAGTAAATAGGGGGTTGTACTAGTATACTTTTCTAATCTTCGGCTAACTATTATTTATGATTAAATTCACTTATTTTTTTATATTGTATAATCATGAAAAGAATGATATTAATCATATCATGTATATGAGATCTATTTGAGGGAAGGATATTTATTCTTCTGTATTTATTGTTAAATATATTCTTATGAATGTGTGTATATTCTTATGAATGTTATAAATGTGCTCTTATGAATGTGTGCGTTTGTTAATTTTTTCAAACGAGAAAAATTACATTCTCAATTATTTATTATTAAAATTATTTCATACAGATAAGTGAAATTTTTATGTATATTTTAACTCATATCTCAATTACATGACGAATATTGATCTCTATCAGAATAATTCAAAATATTAAGCCTGCAACATTTATTTCCTTTCACTCTTCAATGACTTATTAAGAAGTGTGTGATTACATTACTGATATATTGTCTCAAAATTCACGGATTTAATTTCCAATGGAAGACAATGGTTTCTGACTATTCGAATCTATTATATTCATACAGACGGTTTGTTTTCCATATTTTATATCTTTGAGGAATGTTTGCTATATAGTATTCGTGCCGGAATTATTTAAAACATACTTGGTGCCCAGATTTGCTTGCTTCATTATAATGAAGACGGTATGCAAATTTAAAGATGATGGCAAATATATATTTAAAGAAAACCCAATTTTTCTTATTTTCTGTTTGAGTGAACTGAAAATTGTAGAATTATTGAAAAGGGTTTTTTTTTGGCAATTAATATGAGGTGTTAAAAGTGTGGTGCAAATATTTAACCGAAGATAAAATATATTATGTTTTTTTTAATAATCGTTTCATTTTTCGAAATTCTCCAGGAGTCTAATTACACTTTCAGCTGGAAACAAATTCTGAAGACGTCATTCTCATTTAATTTTCAAGTTCAGTATGATTAAGTAATAATCATGACTTATTTAAAAAGAATTCAAAGGGTGGTCTATATGTCACTTCATGGTAGGAAAAAAATTGATTATTTCCATAAATGTCAGGAAACATGGCACTTAATATATGCATAATAAAACTATACCAAAATTTTTTATAGGTTTTCGTTAAGATTAACAGCAATTCTTTGTGATAAATTAAAATAAAAAAGATAGAAATTCTAGTTGTATACATATGGATCCTTTTTTTCATTGTTTTCTTTCTTTCTTTTTCTCTAAATATAAATAATGTATGATAATGAGATGTTGTGTAGAAAGTATTTTGTACTTTTCTGATTACATGTCACCAGTAATTTCTTTCAGTCAAATTAAAAATGTAATCCATTAATCTGATGAATGCAATATTAGAAGTATTTTGCACTAATAATGTATGGACATTCATTTCACGATGCTTTTATTTTAAATAAAATGTTTATAGGAAGACTGCATTTTGTAGTGGTTCTCATGCACCTGAATACGGGAACATACACACGCACACACAAAAAAACACGCTAAGAAATGAGGGCACTCTCATGGACCCCCCACACACAAACGGATATACATATCAACTGACAGACACACACACAAACAAACACACTCAGAAATGCCCCCACACACAAACAAACACACTCAGAAATGCCCCCCCACACACGTATAAAGTTTATCTTATGCTAATTTGTTAACATGCCACTAGAATAATTCTCATGGGATATATTATATTATGATGCGCTAGCTTTGGTCTAAGAATTGAAAGAAGTATTATTTAGAAGGAGAAATTGAAATAATGCGGAATTTTGAATTTCAGCCTTCTGAGCAGGGTTTTTTTTTACAAATACTTGGCAAAAATATGTATGTAGCGGATATTTTTATTAAATTTCTTGATTCATTGAAGAATGTAGCAATTGCACATATTCGTGCGCCGAAAGAAATTATTGTTGACATATATTTAGAATAAGAACGAAATGCTTTCTATTCGAAAGCCACCTAGGAAAAGGTGAATGAAAAAAAAAATGCTACTCATGTGTACAGCTTTAGTACACTCGTATACAGCTTTAGTACGCACGTGTTCAACTTTAGTACATTGCTGCGCATGTGTACATTTTTTCTTTGATACTTTAATTTTTCAATCAAAACATTTTTTTCATGTCATCAAAATGCCATACAAAATTGAAATCCGAATGCAGTTTTCGAGAAAGTCCACACTTTCTTATTTTCTGTATTATTAGTCTTCATCTTATAATAATATTACTGGTACTCATATTTTTAGAAATATTCAAAATGGATCTTAAAGAAAAGATTTGCAACTATTATGCGTTGTAAAAATATAGGATAAATAATTTATGAAAATATAAAATAGATTTTATTTCATTTTTCAAAACATTTTTATTCATTCTAATAATAAGTATGAACATCTCTCAATGCAGCATTACATAATTCCGTTACTTAATTTTTGTTTTCAATATAAATTCCTTATTTATCGAAGCTAGTTTTTGAGCTAAATTGTCACTATTTGCGAGAAGTTCAGAACTACCTTTCGAAGAAAACTGCAGCTGAGGCGAAGCGATGCTCTCCGGTAATTACAGGGAATTTTCCCCAGTAATGTTCTTAGAAGATTCAAAGCTTGTAAAACAATATGTTGAAGTCAGGAACAGATATGACACTGGAAAAGAAATTATTTTTCGAAGATGCTGAACAGAAGGCATTGACGTTGGGTTGCTACTATTTTTGATGACGTTAAGATAAAATCATCAACGGCAGACAATTTTTAATGCTATTTTCAGCAGTTTTCAGTCGTATCTCGATGAAATTCATTTGACTTCGTTTACAAGAGATATACATTATATAAGCCGTCAAGAAAAAATGAGCTAGAACCGACTGTAACAACTGACTTTAAATGATTTTTTTTTAAATTTTGCGTTCAATGCTCTCGCCTTAGAGACGTGTATTTCTTGAACATAATTGTCAGATAATTCTAAATCCAGTCGAATTTCAGATTTTTATTACGATATAGTATTCTGCAAAATATAAGGAGTATTCTCTAAAATGAAAATAATATAATCTCTGGGAATACCCTAGCTCCATGTAAAATTGAAATTCTTCTCAATGCCAAAAATACAATTACGAGATATTTCAAATGATATAAAACGAAAGGAGTATATGTCTTGAGATTAAAAATGTTTTTAAACGTGGATCGAAATAACCGAAATTTATTCCGGTTTTGAGTTTGAATATTGCTTATTAATAAATAACTCATCCTCTGATTAATAATATTTAATAAACACTTACTCATGCTACTAGTTTCAAAAATTTCCATCGATGAAAAATATGTTTAAATTTACAAAAATTTAAATGTATCGTTTAAAACAAAATTATTATTGAAAACTGTCATTAATTGCCATGTCTATTCGAGTATATAAAAAGTTTTGCTAATTAATATAT
>JAPMOQ010032104.1:5066334-5233622 GCA_026543055.1 Argiope trifasciata
TATATATGTGCATTCATTGTGCACAATTAACTTATTCGCAAGAAAATATCGGATTCAGTGACATTTGGAGATTTAGGGCCCGATTTCCAGAATAGTTTTTGTGGCTGAAATGTCTAAAATCTTTAATTTCTTATAGATGGATTTTAAACCGCATTTGTAAAGATATTCATGTATGGAATTCAGCATTTTATTAATAAACAAGAATAAAGGATTTTATTTGTCCTAAAAAAATTTCTCAGTTTTTGAAAAAAAATATATTAATAAAAAAGAAACACAATTCAATTAGCAAATTTCAATTTATTTATTTTAAGCCAATCTTACAAGATTTCATTTTTTGATAATTTATTCATATGTCAGAATAGTCTTCTTCCTTGATGATAATTCTTTAATTCCTAGAAAGAGAAAAAATATTATTAGTTTTAAAAATAGATATTATTTGCAAACAATTTACTAAAAGTATTTTCTGTTCTAAGTTTGTGCAAAATCTTTTTTAATGCTTTTCTTTTAGCAAAAGCAGATAATAAAATTTTTCTGTTGATAGAAAATTGAAAGGAATTTCAAAGAAAGAAAAAACTTTGTCATATGTAGAGAGATGAGAAAGAAGTCAGATGTAGTCTTTAAAAAGAATCATTATGCAGAGAATTCCATATAAGAAATCGATTCGAAGTTGAAAGAAATGCTTCTTATTTCTACACCTGATGAAATTAATTGCTTAATAATTTAAATATGTAAATGAAACGCATTTCGTGGAAATATTTTAGATTTTATTCTTAGGAGAGCAATACTTTAAAAAAATTATGCACTATTCATAAATATATGCTTATTATATTTCAAATAAATTTCTTTGAAATACACTTCTTCAAAATATATTTGCAATAATTTATTTCATTTACATGAATGTGGGAATTACTTTATCCATTACAAAAATAACACTCAAATTTCATATTAAGCTTTAAATAAATGGTCATTAAAAATATTAGACCCAAAATATCCAAGAAAATAATCATGTATCCATTTCTAAACTTTTATAATAAAAAAGGAAAATTTCTTTTAATATAATATAATTGGATTGTTTGTATAAAAAACATTAGATTTTAATGTGGGTAGTTACATCGAAAATTAAGGAAACAAGAGCTTACTGGCAATTTGTTTTTACAAATAATCATAATAACCGAGTCCTCCTAAGTATCCTCGGTATCCTAGACCATATCTTCCAAAGTAGTTGTAAGGTCCTAAACCAAGTCCATTATATCCGAAGTACCCGTTTCCGTATCCATAGTAATCTGGTGCATATCCATAGAGACCATAGAAGCCAGCATATCCGGGAGTGTGGCGAATGACATCGACGCCGGTCGAGGCGCAAGCGATGGCTATCATAGCCAAAACAAGAACAAGCTGCAGAAGAGAAAGAGGGAAAATTTTAATTTATCCAATAAAAATTAATAATATATTTAATGTTATTCCGTGAATTAAATATTTACGAACATTTGTTGACTAATAGTATAATACGTTTTCAATTTCATTTTTAGTTGCAGGCATTAAGCTGACAGGGGTAGTAAGTTGGGAGATATAGAAGGAACGTATTGCATATATGTATTGAATACTTGAAACGTGTTGAAATATTGAATTAGGTCTTACTTCTATAGAAATAAGAATTTTGTAATCATGCAATTTACCTTTAACACATCTATAAAACAAAGATTCTCGGTGAAATGAATTAATATGAGATAATATTAAACATTGTCACCAGTCTGTTTAATTTTACATTCGAGTATAACAATTTGGCTTAGACGAACTTTATTACCTTATGTACTGATGAGAAAGATTATTCGAATTAAGCTGTACATTAATTAGAAATATTGCTGTCAGTAAGTGTATGTAGATTATAAACAAATGATTTAAGGCATAATCTAGATGGCGACTATTGATGAAAAATCAACAAAAACTAGAAACATAATATGTCACCGGTGAGTGGCCCTAAAATACACATTTCAGATCAACTAGAAAGAATTTTCGTTACTAAAGTGCTTTATTTCTATATTTAGAGACTTATATAACGAAAGTTTATTACATATAGGAAGTACAAAAATACAACATATATAATATGAATATACGAAGTATGTGCAAATAATATTTGTACTTATTATTTTCATATGTGGAGAAATAAGAAAGGAGTCAGATGTAGTATATACTTTTTTATTTTAATGTTGAGAGACACCGACAAAATTATTATTGTGTATATGAAGGGCTACAAAATGTGAAGTGTATATGTACGATGTATGTACTATAAATATTTATACATGCATGTAAAGAATAATTATTTATGGAGTTTAAAACTTAAAGCAAGTAACGTTGTTTCTAAATAAATGAAATATTGTAGAAGAATTCAGTTCAGATTAGAATTATTTGCACATATTTTGAAATGACTTCTGAATTTCTCTTTAATCAATGCTCTTGAGCAATTTGGATCGGCATTCCTCTGTATTAGATCGTGTACAAAAATATCAATCACATTTTCTTCTAGATGTCATGAACAGAAATTTAAAATGAACATGAACCAAATTAAGTCAGAAGTAAATTATTAATTAAAGGTTAGTATGTAATACTATAAAAGTTTTAAAAAATGTGATTATTCCGAAATGTTATTTGCAACTTTTATAATATTGAAAATTCATCTACTATACAGTGATAGCAATAAGGTTCTAGAAAGGGCTTGGAAAAAAGTTTTGTAGTCTGAAATAAATTAAAAAAGCCAGACAATGTTTATTACTGGTTTTGAATTTAAGCTAAAACAGACAACTAGAAGCCATCATAATCATTTTTCACTAGTATCTGTATATAAATAAAAATATAATCGTATGCTCGATACAGAATCACATAATTAGAAACAAAATAGAAAATCTTACCACGGCCTTCATCATTTTGCAGCACTTGGATATTGCAGGCTTCTTTCAATGGAAGGTATTGAAATAATTGCTATTTGCACTAGCTTTTTATTTATATATACTCTGTAGATTTCGCTTGAATGATTGTTTACTTAATTTTCATCATTTAAAATCTAAACGAAGTATGAAATAAAGATACATATTTGAGATAAAAAAAATCAGAGAAAACCATGTTTCATTTGGCATGTATTTTGTTGTACGCATAGTGGCATTACTAGACTTAAGTTATCGGTTCGAGAAATCTTCTGCTCCAGAAATTCCTTTTAAGATATTTATCTAACTGAACATTTTCGGTGCTTAACATTAGGTGAATTGCTAATTAGCTTCTTATGCAATGTAATTTGTTGATTTTAATGTAATATGCATATTTTTCTTCATCTAGAAATACGTGAATGAAAGTTTATTCATTATGGAAACAAAACAAAAAAAAAACTGAAAGAATAATTCAAATTTATATATTGAAATTAGTAAATTGAATTTTCATTTAAATAGTTGTTTAGATATTCTAATATTCATAAAGATGCTAATATATATAATATATCTGAAGATTAAAAAAAAAATAATAACAATCATATATATGTGTAATTCATTTATAATTTATTTCGTAATTTACTTGTTAATACTATAACTAGCGTTATGTTGACTTTATTTTAACTATCTTATGGTATGTGGTAAAAAATGTACAAATATCCTATGAGCTCTGGATCGATTCTTCTAATATAAGGGAGGAAAAAAGTTGGAAGTTGGAAATCTTATTTCAACATAAATTTTAAGACTGAAGATGGAAAAATAAATGAAATTAACGTAATTAGTGTTTCATAAAGACTAAGAACTTTTGTATCTGAAATATTTCCGTGTCTACAGTTGGTTAGATAAAATAGTTTAAATTGTTTTTTTTTTCAATCACTAATTCTGATTATTCTTGGTTCAAAAATCTCCGTTGCAAGTTTTGAAAAAAAAGAAAGAAAAATTAAATCGTTTGCCTTTATTTCATTTTCATATTTTAGAAGTATTTAAATACATTTAGAATAAAGATCAAGAACTGAAAAAAATATTAAATAAAAATAAAGAAGAAATGCTTGGTTGCAGTATTAAATATTAATGGTTATGTTAGAAATTTCCACAATTATCGCATATTTTCTTTTCAATAATAATTTCTTCTAATCGTTCTTGGATGTGAGACTTTGAATATATTTGTTTTATTTCTCGAATAAAACAGAATTATGTTCTATCTTTCTCAGATAGGCAAAGTCTAGCGAATCGTACTAAAATTGCTAGAAAAATTAAGTAATATAATCAAAAATTAGAAAAGAGCTACAGATTTGGCGACTTATCATTTAAAAAAAGTTACGATAATTTGCCATATGTCTTTATGGGCCTGATGTTATCGTATAGTAATTTAATCTATTCACTTAAAATAAATAAAATTAGTGTTAAAATTTGTTTCCAATATATAATTTATGTTTTCCTATTTCAAAAGTGTTTATAATATAATTGACTATGATAGAGATCAACCAATTTACTTTTATCTTTCTAGAAGGTAAAATAGTTAACTATTAAACTGTTGAATTATATTTTGCAATTTTCATTGCTTGAAGAATAATTATATTCAATGTTCTTCATACTTTATAAAATAAACACAAGATTTATCATTTAATTGCCCATTATATCTTTGGGTTTTTTAATGTATAGGTGACTCTTAATTTAGTGATAATTTGTTGAATTGTCGGTTTCGTTACTGAAAGAATCCTATATTAAAATTATTATATTGAATCAATATTGCTTTTTTAGCTATAACTTATATATATTTAAACATGATTATATTCGCGAATCAATACACAAGTACTTAAAAATATTTTTAAAAAAATTGATGATGTACTTTATTTTACTTGTATTAAAAATTATAACTGATATATTCAACAGAGCAAAAGGCAAGAAGCTGTTCCTATATTAATTCTTGAAGTAGGAGATTTATTTTCTTTGTAATATGAACAAAAAGGCATATATTCTGTCATAAAGCGCTATTTTTCGTTTATAATTGAAAGCAGAATCATTGAAATGAATAATTAACTACATCAAATGGATTTAAAATGGTGATATATGCATTCAAATTCTGTCAACTGTTGCAAATGCGAAGAATTTGATTAAATATTGCAAGAGTTTTCATTAATATAAATATTTCAACAAGCCTATATTTGAATATTATTTTAAAAAACTTTTTTATTTTTTATTTTTTAATAAAGTCAGAGTTGAAGGATAACAATAAAAATACTATTCTTGGTTGTTTCAATACTTAATATTTCACTGTTAACTTCTCGTATTCGAAGTGAAGAAGTATTGTGTTCTTCAAAACATTGAAACTCTCTCTATATTCAAAATACATTTCATTCAATAGGTTTGAGCGAAATAGATGAAATTAGGTATATAGATTTAAGATCGAATTTTTAGATTTGTGTCATATTTTTTGTGTCATTTTTATATCCATGAGCTTAATAATCATGAAGCAGAAAGAGATATGTAGATAAAAAAAATAGATTTAGTATCTAAATTACAGATTCAAATCAAATTTTAAACCGGATCTGTTAGACGCTTGACCTTATGCATATAATCTCAATAATTCATAAACATAATGACTTAAATTCGTGAAAGTATGCTGTCATTTGAATGAAACGATAGTTTTGTATAAAATTTGTGTATTACTCCATCAAAAAAAAGTTATTCGAAATAAGTAATTTTAAGATATATGCTATATGACTTCAATAGATATAATAAAAAATTGATTAGAATATATACCAGAATGTTTTCGGACGATCAATCCAATTTTTTTTCCTAAGAATAGAAAAGAATTTTTAAAAAGGCAAATGATGTGAAACTAGATATCATTCTTTTCAGGCATTATTGTTTTTAATCCAATATAGAACTAAAATTTTCATTATCTGGTTTCAAAAACTCAAATCCTGACAAGTAACATTCATTTTTATATATTTGGAGAAATTTTCAAAATTATTTAAATGCTTAAAATCACTGAATTTGCAAAGAGAAAAATCCGTTTCCTCCGTAAAGGAAAACTTTCAAAATACTGAAGCTTAGTTAAGGTGAAACCATCTATACCATTGTGAAAAAAAATTAGAATGAATAATTTTCTATCTGCTTGTAAACAAACTAAAGAAAGAGACAACTGAAAATTCTGGAAAACTTATCTGCGAAAGACTCGATTTTAATATAATGATGCAAAAATAAGATTTGTCATCTTGAGTTAAAGGATGGTGCAAAGCAATTAGATTGTAATCATTTTATAGGGCATGCTTGGTAAGTTCCAAAAAGCTTCTGAATTTGGCATGAAGTTCATGATCCAATTTCTGATGAATTCTGATTTTTTAAGAAGAGTTATAAATCAAACATCAAATAAGTCAAACTTTAAAACAAATTACAGTTTTATGAATGCAAATAAGGGATTATAGATCTGCTTCCCATGAAGTTGGTGACAGAAATTTGAAGGGGAAAGGGTTCACATTCTGTCCTTAAGGAACTAACATGGGATAAAAAGTATATCTTTCAATCAATCATGAATCCAAGGATACGGAAGATGTTCACACATTCTGTCCTAACGGAAATAACATGGGGCAAAATGTATACCATTTAACCAATTATGAATCCAAGGAATTGGAAGTTATCCACAAATGTGTTTGTGCTGTCATCAAGTTTTATTTCAGATTCCAAATGAACGTTGCTAAGACAAAAGCGTATTACGGATTTTTTATGACATTAAAGTAAACCCATTAACAACAGATGATTTTTGCGCTCTATTTACAGAAATTTCGTGCTGTTGTTCAATGAAATAATTGGATTTCCTGCACAAGAAATGCAGAAGTCATTAGCGAAATGTGCTTAAGTAGCAACTCGCTTAAAATGCAATTTATTTTAAGAATATAAAAATATTATAGTAAGGCAAATAATTTCTGAACATTATAGTCAGTTAATTCTGGACCAACTAAGATTTGAAATTTCGAATATGATAAAACATTCTGTAAAAAAAAAAAGAGAAAATTCCATCTCAAATTAAAATAATATAAATCCCTAAGAATGATCACTAGATTTCTTAAGTCAAGTTTCTTTCCGAAAACGCAAAATGAATATGCACCTGAAGAATTAAACTTTTATTTATTGTAGATCGACTCTGGTTTTGATTGCAAATAATTTTTCTTTCAAACAAATAAATCAGTATCCTATTAATAATCTTTATCAAACACTTACAGAAGTAACTTGCTCGAGTTTTTTTCCAGAATTGCATATTACATTAAAACATTAAAAATATTCAGTGTATCCTAACAAAATTTAAAGACAAAATATCGTCAATCCGTGAATCTAGAAAAAAGAAATCATTTAAAAATAAAATCGGTTTGTTTTATGGATTGCTTTCATTAATCATTTAACAAATTTTGAGAGTGGAATTATGTGTTAGTATGTAAAAATTTTCTTTAATTCAAAATTGAAACAATTTTTTACACTTTTATGTTATTATTAATTTTTATTCATATTAACAGTCTTGATTATTAATAAATGTTTGTCTTCATAAGAATGTTTTTTTACACTCGCATAATCAAATAAAAGAAAATTTAAGCCTTTATTTTTTCTTAATGTATTGTAATGTAATTTTGTTTGTGTAGTCAAATTGCATTGAGTTATGTACATTTGAAATTCCCCTTCCAATTTTTTTCAGTAGTTTTTGAAAATTGCCGTGAGTTTTGTAATATGTTTGTTTAAATGCAAGATATGCTCCTTTGTGGCTGTGAAAAATCATTTAAACCGATAATATTTGAACTATACGAAAAAAATATAACATGATGTTCAACGCATTGGATTATCTTTGAAAAACAAATTGTGAATAACATATATAAAATGTTTTCTGAATTCTAAACCAATTTTCTAAAAGGTTTCTTTGTGAAATTTTTTATATACAGTATTCGTGATAGTATTGTCATTCAATAGCATTGGATTGATTAATTAATTAATCTTACTTTTTCTGATTAATTAATCAGAAACATAAGATAATAATGAGTTTTTGAAGAAATTATTAATAAAACAGTAAACAAAATTCAGTCAGAAATATTTTATTTATTGTAAGTAATTATTATTTTATTAAAAATTTAAATGATCTTTCAACATTTCATTTTTGCATAATTGATTCACATGGCAGATGAATCATCGTTTCTGATGAGTATTCTTACATTTCTGAAAGAGAAACATACATAATATTATTATTAAAAATATTAGTTACAAACAATTTACTGAAGAACTTAAATTATTAATTTAAAAAGTGTCATGAATTGATTATAAAAGTATTGCCGGTCGCAATTACCTATGAAATCTTTTTAAACAGTTTCTACCAGCAGAAGCTGCTTTTATAATTTTTTTGATAATAGAAAAATGTAAGAAAATTAAACTCTGGTTAGATAATTGACAAATGACAGTGAATCCATATAAGAAAAAGATTTGGAAATTTAAATAAATGCTTTTTATTGTGCTCATGAAATTAATAGCTGAATAGCTTGAAAAAGTAAATGAAAATTATTCCACTTTCAGTTTTTTTTCTAATGAAATTAAGAACTAAGTAAATAATGCTCACCTTTTAAAAATAGGTTTATCATACTTCGAATAAGATTCTTTCAAGAATACCTCTTCAAAATATATTTCGATTACTTTATTTTATTTATACTAAAATTGGAAATTAGTTTAGCAAATGAAAAACTTCATTTAATTTTCATATCATGCTATAAGTAAATGAGCACTACAAAGCTTCATGGAGAAAACATTATTAAAATTCTAAAAAACAATCCTGCACTGAACTCAATATTTTCAGTATCAAAAAATATATCATTTAATCTTATTTAATTATCATGTTTATGTTGATACTATAAATTTATGATGGAAAATTTATTCGAAAATTTAGTGATCAATTACTTACCATGGGGGATTATTTTTACAAATAACCAAGTCCTCCCAAATATCCTCTGTATCCGAGACCATATCTTCCAAAGTAGTTGTAAGGTCCTAAACCAAGTCCATTATATCCGAAATACCCGTTTCCGTATCCATAGTAATATGGTGCATATCCATAGAGACCATAGAAGCCATCGTATCCGGGAGTGTGGCGAATGACATCGACGCCGGTCGAGGCGCAAGCGATGGCTATCATAGCCAAAACAAGAGCAAGCTGCAGAAGAGAAAGAATACACGTTTGATTTTATGTGCATAAAGATTATTAATATATTTGATGTTATCGATTTAACGTAACTGTTTGCCTAGCAATTGTTAGCTAGCATTGGAATCCTTTTTACAGTTTTTTTAAGAAACGGGAGGATAGTAGTATTCATACATAAAATAATATGATCCTGTCCCCGGTGCCTATAACACTAAGTTATCTAACCGGTTGGAAGGGCACAAAATGGAAGGAAGTTAAAAAAAAAAGGAATAAAGAAATAAAAACAATGAAGAAAGAAGGAGACTACAGACCATCCAGGTATCTCCAGAGAAAATCCCATTGGTGTAAATCCTACACGACTGCATTCAATTTTTTGATAAGTAATAATTAGATGGAGGGAATAATAATACTTAAACAAATGCTGACTATGGGTTAAATTTACAGAAAAATGAGAATACTAACTAAAAAGAAAAGATTGATACATTACATTGAGAATATCTGTGTGACATGTATCAACAAATAAACAATCCTTGTAGAGACAAAATCTGTAGCCTCCGTCTTAATCCTAGTTATGGAAAACAAACAGTGAGCTATAAAAGACCACAGTATTCTGTATGTGTAGAATATGAGCTGTTACATGTTGGCTTAGTATTGAATTTTATAGAATTAAGTCCTCGAATATCTTGCGATGTATATTTAGTCCATCTACGCTTTCGGGACAATGAAGAAATTTATTAATATCAACTAATAAAAATTACGTCATCCAGGCTTCCATTTGTACATCGAGAATTAAAGTTGTTTAGCATAAACTTAATAGTCTTGCATCTAAATCAAAAATATTATTTTAAAACAAGCATTTCAAAAGGTATACCAATTGCTAGCAAAGAGTTAGTCTCGAATTAAAATAAATGATGCAGGACTTACTTATATCTGAGGACAATTCCAGTTATCGTATCAACCAATATTAGGAAAATATTATATCCCTGATGAGTCGCACAAGAATAAACAGGAAGATTTCTAGATCTTTTAATTCTGGATTTTTAAATTTAAAAACAACGACAAGATATTTATTACGTATGTTATGAAAAGCTACAAAGTGTTTAGTGTGTATATATAAAGTATATGCTAATGATATTTATATAAACAGAAAAAGTATTTATGGAGTTTTTAAAGCCAAATCTGTTAAAATATTTCAACTAATCTTAAATATATTATGATTATATTTATTTTAATCCGACCTTTCTAATCACTCACTGACGCAATTTAATTCAGCTTTATTATTTAGCTATCTTGTCTCTAATATGATGATGAGTTCACATATAAAAAAAGGTGTAAAAGTATAATAAAAAAACAAAAAAAACAAGACGATGTCCATTTCTTTGGAACCTGAGCTAATTTCCTTGATGCATTTTCAAACTTTGCTTCCAAAGAAGCAAATAGTTTACTAGAATAAATCCAAATCCGAAATTATTTCCACTTATTATAGAAACGGCTCTTTACTTTTTCTGTATCCAGTGATCATGAGTTCTTTCTATAAGCAGTCTCTCGTATTGGATCGTAACCGAAAATAACAGTTAAATTTTTTTCTTGAGTCTATCAACACAAATTTGGAAGAAACAACAAAATCAAATCAGGAAATGAAGCGAATTATCATTTGGAAGTTAATACTTTATAATATAAAAAAAAATAAAAATAGGTGATTATCTAATAGCATTCTTCGAAATTTTTATAATGATGCAAAACCATTTGCAACTGAAAATTCATTCACTATACAAGAATACAGATAATATTTCTTGAAAGGAATAAAAATGTATTCTACTGTGAAGAATAAAAAAAATTCAAAACACGGAAATATGTATTGCTGATTCAAACTTCTTAATTTCGGTCAGATAACTAACAACGTATCATTTTTTGCATTAATATCTGCAAATAAATAAAAAATGTAATGTTCTGCAAGATACAGAATCCCGTATTGAGAAACAGAAAATCTTACCACGGCTTTCATCATTTTTCAGCACTTGGATATTTCAGGCTCCTTTCTACGGAAAGATTTGAAATAATTGATGTTCGCTACTATTCTTTCTTTTATATACTCAGTAGATTTCGCTTGAATGAGTGTTTGCTTTCCTTTCTGTAATTAACATTTTAAAGAAGTATAAAATTAAGATAAGAATTTGAGATAAATAAAATAACTTGAAATCGTTCTCATTTAGCGTTTGTTTCATAGTATGCAGAGTAGCAGTACTTCATTTGAGTTATCTGTTTGAGAAATCTTCTACGTCAAAAATTCCTTTTAAGACATAAATCTGACTCAAGACTTCCGATGCTAACCTTGAACTGAATTACAAATTATGATCTTAAGCAATGGATTTTCCTGATTTTTAATGTAACAAATTATCTTTATTATGTATTATTGTATATTCTTTATGTAGAAATACATGTTTATTCATAATCAAGATAAAATCTGAAAGAATAATTTGAATTTTCGAATTAGTATATTTAAATTAGTTAACTGAATTCTTATTTAAAGATGCTGTTAATATAGATCCAATATATATAAAGATGTTAATATATATAATATAGCTCTATAATAAATATATTAACATCTTTATATAATATAGCTCTGTAATATATACATATAAACATGTTTTTTAGTAATAACATCTTTATATATTTATAGTTCGCAAATAACACTTTTCTTAATTCATCTTGTTAACGTTTTAGCTAGGGTAATATTGATTGCATTTTAACAACTTTTGTAGAAATATTTACACAGTGGCAATTGCTTGGAATTTCAAGACTAAAAAATTATTTCAAATTCCTAATTTTCATGATTTTTAACAACAATTTATGTTGCGAGTTTTGAAGAAAAAACGTTTTTTCATTTCTATATTTTAGAGTTTTTAAATGCACGTAGAATAAATATTAAAAAAAGGAATAAATCTTTTAAATAGAATAAATGTTCAATTGTAGTTTTAAATAAAACTGTTTGGGTTTAAAATTTCCAGTTTTTTCACGTATTTTAGTTCTTTTAATTATAATTTCTAATCTTTTTGTTAGAGAGAGGCTGTGAATGTATATGTTTCATTTTCCTGGCAAAACAGAAGTATGTAATGTCTTTCTAGCTATGGCGGAAAAAGATCTAGATGAGCTTATTAAAATTATAAATCAAGCAATATAATCAGAAATAAAAAAGAACTATATATTCAGGGATTCATCATTCAAAAAAGTTCTCAATATGTTTTCATATTTCACCATGTACCTGATTTTGTTATACTTTAATTTTTTACACATTTAAAATGATTCAAGTTATTGAGGGAAAATGTCAATTTATTTGTGACTATACATATGAAAGTATAATATCACTCACTTAAGGAATCTATTTTACCATTACAAAAACACTTGAAATTTCTCAGGTATTAATTTTTTGAACACTATATTATTTTTTCAAAGTGATTATATAATGTCTGGAAGACTTATTTCGTGTTTTGCTATTCAAAAATGTGCTTATCATAAAATTTACTATTATAGCGATCAACCAATTTATTTCGTTATCTTGCTAAATCGTAAAATAACTAAATATTCAACTGTTGAGGTACATTTTGCAATATTCATTAGATAACTAATAATTTCCTCTCTTATTCTGCATATTTTGGGAAATAAAAACAAGTTTATAATTTAATTGCATATTTCAACTGAAATTATATTTATCTTTTTAATGAATAAGTGATTTGATGTAACTGTCCTAATTATAAGTACCATACTAAAGAAATACAAATACCAAAGTATTAATACAAGTATTTTAAATCCTTATTATGTTCGTCAATTGTAGGCATTTAACACACAAGCATAGAAGAACAATTTGTGAAAAGAATTAATGCTATATTACCTATTCCTTCAAATAAAAGTTATAATAAACATATTAAGAACAGCAAAAGGTAAGGTCTAATTTAAATGCTAATTCATTAAGCAGACAATTTTTCTCTCCAATACAAATGAAAAATCAATTGATAAATTCGTACTTTCGTAAAACGTTATTCTTTGCTAATCATTTAAATAAAAATAATTGCAAATTCCGATTAACTACTCCACAATAAAATGATGATATAAGCAATTAATATTTTTCAACTGTTGCCAACTTTTCGGTCTAAATATTTCAATATTTTTCAATAATATAAATATATTTTCCCTTGAAAATGCATTATTTACTTCGCTATAAATAATGTATTTTGCAATATCAATGAAAAATATTATCCTTTTATGGTTTAATCTGTAATATTCCATTATTAAATATTCATATTCAAAGTATAGAAGAAGTAGTGTGGTTATCAAACGATTCTTTCACTTTGTCACCAATTGAAAGTTTAGCAAAGTTCATGACGTTTCATATTTCGACTTAAGATGAAATATGTAGATATTTTTCAAATATGCAAAGAAATTTGTTCATTGGAAGCATGTCTCCCCTGTGGTTTGATTAAAAATGAGCTTAATATCCACATGAATGAATCACAAAGAAATATGTAAATAAAAATTAACTCATAAGTTTAGCATCTAAATCATAGATTATATTAAATTTTGAAATAAAGCTTTCAAGCGGTTGTCCGCATGCATGTAATTGCAATAATTCATAAACATAATGACGTAAATTCCTGAAATTTAGCATATCTTTTTTAATTACAGCTGCAGTTCGGTGTAAAAATTATATTAAACAGTTGGCATAAAGTTATGCAAAATACCTAATTTTAAGGCAGATTCAATAAAAAGTTGCATTTAGGATATTTGGATTTCGTTATTGCCTTTCACAAACGCAATGCGAAAACCTCACCCCCACCCCAAATCTGCAACTTTACAGGAGAAGAGAGTAAACAACTAAATTGGAGTTCCAGGTAAGATAGTTTCTGGGAAACTAATAAAATTGATTTTGGGTAATAATGGAAAGAATTTTGAAAATAACTCAGGTGGTGTTGTATAATTAAGAACTTTTTAAATAATTTTCGCAACTAAAAATTAGGTATTATAGTTCCCAATACTGCAAGAATAAATAAAAATAATTAAATCCATTTCTATTACAGATAATTAATTTTTTACTGGAATATAATTTAAATTTTATCTACAAATGAAGAGAACTTGGGCAATATCCAGGTTGGTTGGTTTTGGTTTATTGACGCAAGTGCCATTCCTTGATCATATTGTACATGACATAACGTTGGATCTCTATTTTTTTAAAAGTAAATTGTGTCAATAATTCGAAGAAATTAAAAACAGATTCTGATAAATAGTATCCATTGTTTTGTATTTTTTAAAAAGGTTAATTAATGAAAACCATTTAATTTCCGAAGAGGAATACCTTTTGTTGTGCGAGGAAATACTTTTAAATTGCTGAAATTAAGTTCATATAATGTCATCACTATCCTTGTGAATACAAATGGAATGATAATTTCTTATGTGCTGGTAAACTAACTAAAGACACAGCTGAAAATAGTAGAAAGTATGATTAGAGAATGGCACGAGCTTTAAA
This sequence comes from Argiope trifasciata, assembly GCA_026543055.1. Classification (NCBI taxonomy): domain Eukaryota; kingdom Metazoa; phylum Arthropoda; class Arachnida; order Araneae; family Araneidae; genus Argiope; species Argiope trifasciata. The sequence continues at coordinate 5,081,000 of JAPMOQ010032104.1, forward strand.
TAAGGATTCAAAATATAATTTTCATCTTAACATAAAACAATTCCTTAGACTTCCGGGTAGACTTTCCGTAACCCACTCTGGTTTTGAATCTGAGTATTATTATTTTTAAAAATAATTAAGCCTTCGAATAATAATTTTAATAAACACTTGCAGTAGAATCCTGTCCATGCAATCTTCAATAAAAGTAAACTGTATTAAAGATATTTAGTGTATTTGTCCAAAATTTAGAAACAAAGAATCGTAAATCAGTGATTCTTGAAAAATTAATTTAAAATTACAATTGATCCATTTTATGAATTTCTTTCTTTAATAATTTATGAAATTTTGAGCAAGAAATTATTGATTGAAATATAAAGTTTTTTTTCTAATTCAAAATAGGTAATAAATATTGTTTTGTTGGTAATAAACATAGTGTAAAAGTTCGAAATTATTTTCTAACATGCAGCTGATTTCTCTAACAGGTTTCAAGGTTCCATTCTGATGGAGTTTAAATGCTCTATTCAACACTGTAGGTGTAGTAATAAGAAAAAATAACATAATTATCTGTTTCTGGAGAAAATATCAATTAAAAAGATATACAAAGCAAGCAGAAACACTAATTTATTTTTTGCATCAATCATTCAAGTTTTCATTTTGGAGTAACTGACAGACTTTCCCATCATATATTTCTATAATCCTGCAAAAAGAAAAATATATCATATTACGAATACAAATAAAAATTAGTTATAAAGGATTTTCTGACGAACTTAATGTAATTAATTAAAATTTTAAAAAATGATTCTAAAGGATTTTTTATTTCTAAATACATAGGAAACCCTTTTAATACGTTTGGAAATATTTGATTACATAATTGTTCTGATAATAGAACAAAGTAAGAATCTCCGAAAAGAATATATGCACACTACAATGAATCAATATGAGAAGTAGATTCGAAAGAGAATTGTTTCTTACTTCTAAATCTGCTTAGCCTAATTGCATAGAAAATTTAATGGATAAAAATGATTTTTACATTTAGATTTTTATCTTATTATAGCAATAACGAAATACAAGATGGACTTCTTTTAAGATATACTTATCATATATAAAAAAATTTCGTTGAAAATAACAGTTTCAAATTATATTGGAATGATTTGTTCTGCATGTACTAGTAAATTTTCTTTTAATCTCAACAAAAATACAATTTTCATGTCATTTTATAAATGAATAGATTTTAAACAATTTTTGAGGCAAAACATTAAGGACACTTCAAAATAAAAAAGATTAATTCAAATAATGAGTTTCCTACTTTCTGAAACAAATGATGAGTTATTTTAATATTATATCATTGGAATTTTTATGTTGAATCTATAGTCTTTATGGTGGAAATATAAAGCAGAAATTAGAAAAAGAAGTGCTTACTGATAATTGGTTTTTAAAAATAACCGTAATAACCGAGTAATCTCAAATATCAAGCCATAGTAGTTGTATGGTTCCAATCCAAGTCTGTCATATCCGAAATAACTTAATAATAATAATAATTTCCGTATACATAGTAATATGGTGCATATCCGTAGAGACCGTAGAAGCCATCATATTTGGGAGTGTAGTGAATGGCATCGACTCCGGTAGTTGCCATAGCCAAAACAACAGCAAGCTGCAGAAGAAAAAAAAAAGAGTAAATTTAATGTTATATGCACGAAAACTAATAATATAAATAAAATATTCTATGCATTGCTTTATGTGAATATTTGTTAACCGATAGTAGCAATCATTTTTAAGCTTCATCTCTTTTCTATAGTGGTATTCACAAGGCTTAAAGCTTACTCACGGATACTAAACAACCAAAAATGCAACATAGCATAACATACGTTAGAATTCAAACAAATACGTGTTGAAAGAGCGAAAAACATGTATGAATTAAGGATGACGTTCAAAACGAATAAATATTGCCACCAATAAGTTTATCTCGATTTAAAAAAAGTATTTAATTCTAGTTAATGATTTCTAGTAAACAAATTCTAGTAAACAAATCAATAAAAAAAAATTTCAAAAAATATTATGGTACCCTTTAGTGGCAAAACAGTACGTACTTTATGTGAAGGGAATTCTCATTACTAAAGTTATTATTATTGAGTTACTTTTTGAATTAAGATTCTTATAAAATGAAAGTTTTTTATTTATATGCAGTACCGATATACAAAGCATAAATTACGCGTATACAAGAAATATTTACACATTTATGCAACGAATTTTGTTTATGGAGCATAAAATATAAATTCTTTTCAAATTCTTCACCTATTCTTAAATATATTATGATTAAATAAGACTTTTTTAATCACAAGTGATGTAATTTAAGTATGCCCCTTCCATATCTTAAAACATTCGACTCTAATTATAAGGATAATCACATTAATAAAAAACGTTTTAAAACATAAAAGTATAAAGAAAAAATGCATACTGCACTTTTTAAGAAATTGAGCGAAATTCATTGATAAATTTGAGAACTTTGCTGCTAAGGAATGTAATATTATGCAAGAAAGAGCACAAATAAGAATATATTTGTATATATAACAAAAAGTGATTTCTTAATTTTCTGTAACCCATGCTCTACAGTTTATTGATAGTGAAAACGGTTGATTGATTCCCTAACTTAGATTTAAGAGCCAGCTAAAGTAATGAGAGACCCATCCTCGTTTTTAACACCATTCGATTGTAGTAGCCTGGATCCCGACATTCGTATACTTTTGGAAAAATTTAATAACATCACATCAGAAAATTTTAAATTAAAGAAAAGAGAAATCAAATATCATGTTAAGCATTCTATCAGTACGATAGGTCCTCCAATTACATCAAAAGTTCTAGGGTTAGTACAAGATAAACTGAAAATTGCTAAGGATGAATTGGAGTATATACTCAAACAAGGCGTATGCAGTCCATCAAGTAGCTCTTGGTCGAGCCTACTGCATCTTGTTAAAAGGAAGACTAGTGACTGGAGACCTTGCTGAAATTATTGTGCCCTGAATGATATCACACAACCGGACCGTTACCCTATTCTACTCCTCCATGACTTTTGCCAGGAAGGCGAATTTTTCTTCATCTTAAACCTTTGTCGGGCATATCATCAAATACCGTAGAAGATTCTGACATTGAGAATTAGTCATATGTACACCATTCTGACTTGATGAATTTCCTTTCATGACATTCGGATTTCAAAACGCTGCTCAAATTTTCCAGCGATTTATACGTAAAGCACTACGTGGTCTAGACTTTTTCATATATTGACGATATTCTGATAGCTTCACGAACTAGAGTAGAGATTTAAAGAATCTTCAAATAGTTTTTAAAAAACTACGAGGATATGGCCTTACACTTAAACTCAGTAAATGCGTTTTCGCCAAGCCCGAGATTATTTTTTTAGGTTACGCTCTTTCTAAAGAAGGAATCAGACCTCCAGAAGATATAATAATTGCTATTGAAATTTTGAAAAGTCTAAGACCATCATAAACATACTGCACTGGATGTGTGATGTTGTCCGCAAGTGTGATAATATCCACACGTGATTGTGGCTGTGTGTGAATCATTATCATTCTACAAAAAATATCGTTTTTGCTTATGTTTATGAAAAACCCCACAGTGCTTGAAGCATTTTACAATTAAAATCTCATTAAGATAAACAAATTCTGTATTAATTTTCTTTCTTTAGAAGCAATTACTTAGAAATTATTTTAAATCCCTGATTTTGACTTTTTTTTATTATCATTTATTTCTGTTGTCTGATTTGAAAAATAAAACTGAATACTATTGTTTGCTTATATTTTTGAAAATTTATTTCAAATTATTTAAATGCCAATAATAATGCCCAAAATATTTTATGCCCTAAATTATTTAAATGCCATATAAAATTCATTAAAAAATGAAGAGAAGGCTTTAGCGCCAGAATTAAATTAAAATAATAAATTTTAAAATTTCTGGAAATTCACATGTTAAATTTCTTTTAAATATATTTTATTACAATTTTATGTTTGAAACGGCAGCATGAGTATGTTTATTCAATTTCTCTTTTCTCTCAAACAGGAGAAACGTGTACCATCTTACCCGCTAAGGCTTAATAAATTCTAGCCAAAACTATCTACACTCACCTGGCTAGTTCATACTATAAAAATTAAGGAAACAGATTAACAATTGTAAACAATGAAAGATTTATCGTTTGAAAAGTGTTGCTACTTGATGCCATTCACCGTCTTGAATCCAAAGCTCCTATATGGTAACTTCAATTTTTAAATTAAACCAAATTATTTATTAAAACTGTATTTTTTTGACAATTTAGATAAAAATTAGAAATATCACTCATTAATGACTAGATTTTTTAATCATCAGAAATTTACCAAAAATATGTCAGGCCCTTTATTCCTTCCGTATTAGACGTTATCTTTATATAAATGATTAAATACTGTATGAAAGATTTAATTCGTATTTTGTAATCTAATGAAAATACTTATCACAAAACTAAATATTATAAAGATCCATTTATTCCCTATCCTAATGACACTAATCTTACTAAAGTATAAAATAGATTACTGTTAAAATTTTGATTATCTTTTGTAATATTCATTATATAATTTTCTATATCATTTTGTATATTTTGTGAAATAACATTTGTTCCATTATTTAAATGTCTTTTTCCCCTCGTGAATGGTTCTTTGGCTTAAGGTCTGTGTCGTTGCTGAGAATATCTTGTGTTAAAAATATTATATTTATTTGATTTATATTGATTAAAATTTTATATTTATTTGATAAATTTACCTACAATAAGAATATTCGCATTTACCTCATAAAATCATTTATTCATCGCACAAAAATTTCAAAGGCTCCATGTTATTCTGCTTACTGTATACGCCAATGACATGTGGCTAAGTATGATGTTCGCAATTTTCAAGCAAATACTACACAAGTACCGAGCAAATTAAAAAAAATAACTGATGATATATTCCGATTTACTCAAATTAATGGTTTTATTTGATGCATTTGAAAACTTAAGATATGTAAAGCTCAATTCCAATACTAATTTTACAAACCGATGATATTTTTTTAGATCAAAACAAGGGAAAAATCAAATAATAAATTCGTATTTTGTATCAAAAATGCCATTCTTGCTAAGAATTGAAAGAAAAATAATTAAAAACCAACAATTATATTATTCCAACATTTTAAAATCGGAGATAAACTCATTGTCATTACCTTCTGAAGAAACTGGCATTTGCTTAAATATTTCAAAGGTTTTTGATATCGTAAATAATGGAGCAAGCATGCTCTTGTTTATTATTTTTATAAAATTTGTTACTATGATATTATTTACTTTTCGTTAAACAGTGATTTGTGTGACAGCAATAAAATATTCGCCATAGTTGATTCCGCGCTTAATATTTAGTATTTTTACTTTTCCGTATTATTCTTTCCAGAGATCCCTGCGTTGGAAATGTATACCTTTTCTACTCAGTCTGTCTGACTATTTCTCTATTAATTTGTTACGTCAACACATTTTGAGCTAAATGGGTGCAAATAGAATTGGAGAAGAGAATGGGTATTGAGAAAAAGCAAAGTGCTTTGTTTAAGAATTTTACACATAGATTTTCCTCTAAAATATAGATTCGTATCAAATTTTGAATTAAATATGACTGTACGACTTAATTGTAGCATGCAATCAATTTGTCTTAAATTGACTACATACTTCAAATTCATTTGCTTAAAGCAATGAAACTCGGTATGATGTCTTATAATTGCAGTTGTACTTAGGAGCCAAATTTTAGTATAATTCGAAAAAGCCGTCAAAAACACTTCTTCTCAAGATAGATTATTAGCATATGTTAGAATCACTTCCAAGGTTTGTATATCGTAGCTATCTTTCACTAACAACATGATAGGAATTTGAAGCCTTATACAAAGTGCATAAATGGAAAATAATTAATTAGAGAGTATGCAAATATTTTCTGGGAGACTATTCCTGTTGTTTTGTCTAAGGAAAGTAATTAGAAAACAGTAACTTCTATTATAAGGTTTCTAGCTTTGACTTCAGGCTTGAAAAAAGGAATTTGTTTTGCTAATGGATATAATTTTTATTAAATCTTCAAAAACTGGACACCAAAGAAAAGAAGAAAAACTGATAAACACATTGTTATTTTTTAAAAGGTGTTATGTTTTAGAATATCGAACATTTCTCAAATAATAATCTGAAGTAAAAAAAAATTAATTTTGATATTCGTCATTGAAAAGAATTTAATTCATAAATAAAAGCAATTAAATTTTTCAAAAAATAAAGAAAATATTCATGTTTCATTAAAATTATTGAAGAGTAAGAGAAAACTTATAAAATTTCAAATGAAGGAATTCTTTTTCATGGAAAGCTAACCAATGAACATGTATCTTGAAATAGGTAAAATCAGTATTTATATCAAAATATTGTAAAGCTTTTATATCATTATCCCTCTTTTGTTTATCGTTATATGATGATATTTGTTTGTGTGTAGGACAAATTCTTTGAAATCTGTTTTACGTCTATTGTATTGTTAAAGGACTCAGGATCATGATAATTACTCTAAAGTTGAACGGGTAGCTCAGTGAAAAATACAATATTATATTACTAAGATACCTGGTTAGCAATTATGAAGAAGCTAAAATTTTCATTAATATAATAATAAAGGGGAAATAATTATTTTAAATGGTGTACGATAAATTTCTTGAAGAATGAGACTATCAAAAGTATGAAAAGCATATAATGAAAGATTAAATTTTCTGTGCTTTTGTGACAGAAATTTCGAATGAATCGAAGACCAAATGATAAACAAGAAAAATTGACATATTTTCTTAATTTGGACATTTGGATTTAAATCAACATTTTTCTTAATTTCTTTTCTTAATCGAATATTATATAATTTGGTCTAAACTAAATTAATTCTTGTCTCATTTTCTCAGAAGTTTCCCTTTTGAGGCGTAACTCATAGATTGAGAACTATTGACTCAATGAATGACCACACTAAAATAAATGTGAGAATTTGATTTTTTAAGCATGTATATGATTTGAAAAAAAGGTTTAAAGTTTATAAAATAATTTTTATTTCAATATATCTTCACAAACGACAGTGTCTTTCGGTTCTCCGTATACTCCAAATCCATTTACAAATGCTTTGCCTTATCCAGATGCCTTCCATACATTCCTAAAAAAATAAAAAAAGTTAAAAATTAAAATATATCTCGAATAAATGAATATAAACTTTGTAATTACTCATCGTAATGCACTAATCGATTTAAGTTGAAATTTTACAAATAAAAATATAACTGTATAACCATATTATAAACTGCACCATATTTGCTGATTTACTGATGAATCAAGAAAAATTATTCGGTGTGGTTTCAATAAATATTAAATTTTAAATAAAATGTGTTGCATTTGCATATTACCTTTTACAAGTAGGCATCATAGCCATATCCGAAACCACCATATCCTCCAAGGCCACCATAGCCATATCCCCCGTATCTGCCTAGACCGCCATATCCATAGCTTCCGTAGCCACCATATCCTCCATAACCGAGTCCGTATCCGTATCCTTGTGCCTTTCTGAAGAATCTGCTGCTGATACCGTGGCCATGACCATGGTGACTGTAGTGGGGAATTACATCCAGAGAGCAGGCGGCAATGGCTGCAAGAGCCAAGACTAGAATCTACAAAAATTGAAAAAGGTTACTTGATATCCTTAATTACGAAGAATATCAAAAGCATTCCGTAATTTCATGTTAACAAAACCATTTCTCAATTTTCCATGACAGGATGAAAAAATTAGTTACCCATATAACCCATCAACTGGAAATAGAAAATCAATGAAATAAAAATCGCCTACTATGTTACAAATCTATGTACACAGAATGGTTCCACAGGTAATATTTCCTTTTTTTATTACGTGAATTTCGCTTCAGTCAGTAAAATATATTATATTTTGGTTCTTTTATTTTCATGTGAATAAATATGTCTTGAAAATCATTTCATCATTATGCATTTGGAGACACATTCTTTCTCTTTATTTACCATGCTTTTTACCAATTTCTTTTTCGAAGATTCTCCATGAATGTTTAAAATACAATTGAAGGCATAATTTTAGTTCATAAAAATATAAATTTCAAATGAACAAAAAAGAATCGAAATTAAAATTATTAAAAATTATAAAAAACTAAACAATTTATTGATAGTAAAATTTTTGCCCGAAATTCCTAAATATAATTTTAACTAAGAAAATCAAAAAAATACTGAAGTTCAAAATATTTTTGATGAACACATTTTTCAGACATTTCAAAGCAGTTTAAAACCGTATTGTTTGTACTTACTGAAATATCGTAATTATATACAGAACAAAAATTCTCAATATAATATTTCACTTTAAGATCTTCTAACAACATTTTTGAAAATTCAAAATTCTTTATTTAATTTTTCTTTTTGAAAGTATTATTTCTCTATAATGAAATATATTTACTACTAATTAATTTATACATAATAAACTAAAGCGGGCATATATTTTTGTAGCTTAAACTTATATTTCAACTTAATTTATAAATTAGTTTAAATTCATTTTACAAATACAAAATTTATTACTCCGTAAACTTTCAATTATTAAAATAATATAAATAAATAATTATTATAAATGGCTGTTTTCAGGTATCGCGCCTTTGAATAAAACCATGTGTGCAATCAGAAATCAACATGTATGCATGGATAAAGCTATATTTGTGAGTATTGAAAAATAATATTAAGTATATTTGAGCATTCGTCAATTATTTCCACATTTTTTGTAGGTTTGTTCTTTCGGAACTTCATATAGAAAAGTATTTTGTATTGTTAATTTGAGAGTGTTTCCATTTTTAGCATAAACGTAAGTATTTTATTTTTATTATTTCTTTTGCGTGCTGCTTTTCTTAATTTCTTCTTGCCAAAACAATATTTAATGAAGCATTTAGTGATGAAATTACATCTCAATTTTGTAACTTAAAAACAAATTTTTAGTCTTGAAAATTTTTAAAAATTTTGATCTTTATGAAAATTTTATTTTATTAACAAGGAAATTAAGTTAACTTGTAGCAGTTTAAAGCATTTGAAAGGTAACAAGTTCCACTTGGCATTTAATTTTCTTTATCAGCTGCTTGTAAGCTAAATATAACTTCTCATCGGGAAATGCTATATAAAAAGTCATATATCTAACAACTGCTTTAAAAAGCAATAGAATTATAAAGAAAGGAGCAATCTTTCCCAAAGCAATAACATTAAATCAAATACCGTACATTACATGGAGAAATATTTCTATTGTAATACAATTATATATATATATATATATATTAAAAAAATTGCAATGAAGAACTTAAAGCGTATTTATATATTTGCTGCATTTATATAACTACTAAACTCAAGGAATCGATAATCTGTGAGAAGTGAAAAGGATTTAAATTTAAAGATTTGGGTTCTGTTTATAACTAAAAATATTTGAGAATAAAAAATTTAAAATTCATTAACAATTCAGAACGTCAACATATTGTCACGAATACAGTATTTTTTTGTTTATTCTTGACTCATAATAAATTTTGATTTGTGAAACTTCTATTCCTGTTCATTTCAACTTAAAATATGCCTTATAGCGTTTATACTATTAACTAAAATAAATACAATTGAGCCCATTTACACAAAGGACAAAGATTTGTAATAGAAAAGAATACATTGCTAATAACTTACCACAATCTTCATCATTTTCGTAACTTAATTGCGCTGCTAACTTTAGCTATATGATTCAACTGTCAATAATAGTGCTTTTATACTATGCATTGTTCCGCTTCAGTTATAAAGTATTTGTGATATCTATGTCAATTTCCGATCAAAGGGGACTTTCAAAATTACATTAATAGTTTACTTTAATCCTGTGTTATTTCAAGCATGAAATATGTCGTTTCATTTTTTTATTGCATTTATCACTTTGATGTAATAAATTTTCAATCAAATACATTTGAATGTGAAACCACATCTCGATAGCTTTCATTTTAAAGAATTTTTTTTAAAATGACTATAACTATCTCGTAACTAACAGCTTTACAAACTCTATGGATAATCTGTTTCTGATAAGTTTTACATATTGCATGAATATATGTAAATTAATTAAACGAATGATACCACATTTTCTGAGATAAAACAAGTATTTATAGTATTTATAATATTTTTAAGAAGAAAACGTTTAAACTAAATAAAATATATTACTTATAACATCGTAATTTTTAAAATCATGATATTAAATTAAGAATTCTGGTATATCATACTAAGAATTAGATAATTTAATAATTAATAACAATAATTGAATTTAAATTTTTCTCTAAATCTACTTTTGTATTATTTGATCGGAACGAATTATTTATTTGATTTGTAATTATTGAAAAACAAAGACAAAACAGAAGTATCAAAATTAAAAAAAGTCTGTAAATATCTGCAAATTTGTATCATTTCTTATTAGGTTTTGCATCAGTTTCATATACTTGGTTTGGTTAATGAAAATGCGAAACTGCTGTTTTGTTTTAAATGAAAAGTGAATTTTGTAATTGTGGTTTATCTTAAACTTTTTATCCATAAAAAAAAGTTTTGAATCTTGGTCATCATCATGCATATTATAATAAATGATTTAGAATATTGTTATTCCCACCATCCTTTTATTACTTATTTTAGAATAAGTATTAAAAGTGATTTTGATTTTTTAAATACCATCAACATTGATCCGATCTTAAGCCATCAAAATCAATTAATTAATTAGTAATATTGGGAATTGTCCATTAAAGTAAAGGAAGAAACACTGAGTATGGTATGTTTTTTTTTCTTTTCCATTACTTTTATTTCAAAATATGGAAAATTATATCAGTGTAACAAAAAAAAAAGATAAATGAAATATATACAGAAATGGCATGCTGTATGTATGTGTTTGATGATTTTAGATTTCTGAAAAAAATTATTATATTCTACTACCCTTTTTATAATGGAATTTTTAAATAAAGTTCTAATGTCCCATTAATTAAAGGAATACAATGTTAAAAGATCATATATATGTGAGTTTTAAAAAATTAGAAGAAATACTAAAAATAAGAAGGAATTGTATAATGAATAATGATATATTTTATGATGTATAGCACATTTCGTAAAATGCATTCATATTAATTGTGAAATGTGTTTACTAAAATATACATACAAGGAATTTTTCAACCTTCGATGACAAACTCTAGCTTAAATTTTCTTTTTTGTGTCCGAAACTCATTTTTCTAAATTTTATTCTATTAATTTTTTTTGGATATGCATGCATTGATAAACGACATATGGTTGTGTGAATATTAGAAAAATTCATATCAAATATCCAACACAATGTATATTTTTTAATACTAGGCACTTAAATTTGAGAATTTTTTTCTGTTAGAAATGGTACAAAAAATGAAAATATATCTAATCTACTTTAATGCATTTTCTTGAGATTTTTTCCCTGATTCTAAATAAATTTAATTTCTAAATGGTATAAAAAATCTATCTTAAAATTCTTCAATGCAAACATTCTGGTTATTCTTTATTGTATTGGTTATGATGTCAAGCATTAAAAACATATTGCATAAAATTCCTTTTAAAAGAAATATAAGTATTTATAAGTTAAAGGAAATTAACGTAACATTCCTTTTTATTATTGCTAAAATTACATCTGTGTATCGCTATGCAGAACACATCAACATTTGCAGGGAAAAAGAACTTTTCATTTTACGCTATAAGCAACTATTACGCCTTGCTAGTAAAAAAAAAGACTTTTTAACCTACATGAATGTGACATTTATCCTTTGTAAAAATTGTGTTTGTATATTTAGCTTTAATTCTTTCTTTGTCCTTCTTATAATACAGATTTGCTCATTCAATATTAAAGTGCAAATCTATCTTTGAATTTTGCTTGTGTTTTGTGCAAAAATTTGCTTGCTTTATGAGTTACTTGTATGGAAGTTTTATACTATACATATTATTTCCTAACACTTTATATAAAATCGTATACATTATATTCAATGTATTTACTTCTCTAAAATTTCATGAAACATATTTTACTTAAATAAAGGTTATAACAAAAATTCTTATGATATCATAATTCTTTTTCGTTACTTACAAAAGTTTTGCATAAATCAATAAACTAAGGGATATTGAAAAAGAGTAATAAACGTTAAACTCATAGAAATAGTACCTTTATTTTCGAAAAGAATAAAATCATTAATATGAAATAATAAGATGTAAGTAACATTGAATTGTCATTAATTTTTGAGAAAGATATTATTAAAATGAGAAGTACGATTAATCCGACAATATTTCATTTAATTTTGTAACAAGCTTTCCTTTTTCTCAATTTCTGATAAGTAATTTTGGTTGGCATTTTTTTCTTGCTTGTAACTTTCATTCCTGGAAAGAGATAAAAATAGGAATACATTAAGTTAAAGTAATTTAGAAAAGATAGCAGAATCTAAATTTATGATCATAAAATGCTTTCTCAATATACTTTTAAAAATCATGCTCGGCATTTAAATAACTGAAAACTGGTATTAATTTTTTTAATTTGCATGAATTACTCATACATAATTTCTGAGGCTAGGAGAAAGAAAAAAAAGCTAATTTATCTCTAGAAAAGAAGCTATTAAACTTTCAAAATCTTCTACATATAAAATCGTTTTTTTAACCTTGAAATTCAAAAAAAAAAAAATGCATTGTCACATACAATTTAACTAATTATTTGGGTATTTACTATATGAATGAAAATTATTTCATTACGGACAGTTTAATTTTCTTCTAATAAAATACAAACACAACAAAGATAAATTAATGTGTTTCTTCCAATAATAGTCGAATTTTAAATAATTATATTGATGAATTTTAGGTTCAACAAAATTTAAAATAATATAAATGTTCTCTCTTCATATATGTAAATATACAGATAGATATAATATATAGAGAGAGAGACGGGAGAAATATATGGTATTCATATTATTCAAAAAGGAACTACACATTACAAAGTTTAAGAAATAAAGAATTGCTAAGAGATCAAATCAAAATAATATTCAGCTTCCTTACTATGCATTTTTTGGTTATAAAAAAGACTGATTTCTTTTAATTTTATATAATTTGAATAATTAAATGTTAAGTTGAAAAGAAATAAAACTTATTTCAATACCTACTAAATACAAATCTTTAAAAATAATATCTGAGTCCTCCCAAGTATCCTCCGAGACCATATCCTCGATAACCAAGGCCGTATCTTCCAAAGTAGTTATAAGGTCCGAATCCAAGTCCATCATATCCGAAATATCCGTTTCCGTATCCATAGTAATATGGTGCATAATCGTAGAGACCAAAGAAGCCATCGTATCCGAGAGTTCGGTGGCGAATGATATCTACGCCGTGCGAGGCGCAAGCAATGGCTGCCATAGCCAGAACAAGAGCAAGCTACAAGAGAGAGTACAAATTTAATTTTTTCTGTATCAAAATAATTAAAATGTCACGTTATATGTATACAGTATTATTAGCAATTTCTAATGAACCTACATTCTTTTTATGATTTTTTTGAGTGGGTATGGAGGACAAATTCTCTCAAACGCATTCATGAATACTATGAGACGTAGAAGAGGAGAAGAGAATATATGTAAATGTTCAGATGTTCTTTTAATTTCTAAACAATTGGTCGAAAAGAATTAAAAGAATGTTGAAACTCCAATCTCTAAACCATTAGTAGTTTCTGCCCTTAGTTTTCATAAAATAAATGCTAACACAGCATATAATGCATATATTTTTTATTCGCATATGTCGAAAAAGGTTTTTTAATTTGTATTTTTATGCATGTACATTAACATGTAAATAAGACATCTCAATCGGTATTAGTCCTGACGGTTTCATGTCAAATGTGCTATGATTGCATAGAATCGCCTTTGGCCCGAGGATTGTTGTCGAATTCTAAATCAGAAAATAAATAGTATCAATGAATGTTTATTAAAGAGTTTTATAAAATAAATAGAATTATCAATGAACGTTTATTAAATATTTTTATAAAACAAAAATAATTATGATTTTTTTTGTTTTTCCCTTTACAATGATATTGCTAGTTGAACTTTAGAATATACAATTGGAATTCAATAATAAGGGTAACACAAAGGTTATTTTGCTCTAAACGATGCTATATACTACAACTTGAAAAGAATAATTAGAAGAAAATTAAACAATTGTCCACTATAATCAGTGTTCCTATAATATAAAAGAAAAATGTTCAGTATCACAAAATTTAGATGGTAGATTAAGTGTATATATAGAAATTTACTATCTCAACGATTTTACGAGACAGATATGAATTTGAAAATTTCATGTACAGAATGAATGAAGTCTGATTTGTGAATAAGTTTTATTTTTCAAATCAGATAAGTTTTATTTCTGTCAATTTGAAGGAATTATGCACATGAAGTTATGGCAACACACTTGAACTGAATTTCCATATAATCAATAACTTCAGCTGATCGTCAAAAATAGAGATACAAATAAGAATTTGAATTTTACTCTGTAGTAAATATTTTGAATTCATTAGATGAATTCCGTTTCCTTTTCTAAAATCATATCATGAGAAACAAATTCTAAAAAAGATTCAACTACGAATATATGTTAAGGTGGGAAAATAATTAGGGGAACACGAAGTTAGTGAAAAGTAATATAATAAAAGGGGGAAAAAAATGTGTCACTTTTTTATATTGTTCTCTAACTTTTTAAGATACTGTTAATTGATTTGTTACTGAAATTGCCTCTATGAATTAGGACAGTTGTAATGGTTATAAGAAATAAATAAAATATTATGTGGTTAGATATAAATAAGAGTACAAAGAGTGTCAATATTTGTTACAATTTCAAACATATAAATTTTCCTCTAAAACGGAAAGTTAATATTGGTATAAAATTTTTTTGGCGTCATATCTGTATATAAATATACAATAAAGATTTCTTATTCGTATTTAAAATTTAGCGTAAGCAGACATAGAAAAAGAAAGGTATATCTTACCACGGCCTTCATCATGCTGGAAGCACTTGGTGTCTGTTGCTTGTTTCTGCGAAAGTTTTTGAGATAATTGATGTTACCTTTATGTTTTCGCTTATATATTCTCAAAAAATTCTGCTTGAATGAGTGTTTACCATATTTCCAGCATAAAAATATTAACGAAGCATAAAATAAAGATAGAGATTTACTAAATCTCATGTAATTATATACAACACATGTTTCATTGTTAACTGAAATACTCAGCATAAGTTATCCCGTTGAAGAATCTCCAATATTTCAAAAACACTTTTAGATATGAATCAGATTTCGAAGAAAAATGTTCAGTGCTATACTTTATGAAAATTGTAAACATGCAACATCGTTTTCTTATTTCTTATGCATTATTTATGTGTTTCATTTAACATGCATTTTTTCCTTTATCTAAAATTGCAACTTCTGATATTTATCATTTCTGAGAAACAACAAAATGAATAATGCATATTTTTAAGCTAGTTTGTTAAAATTTGTTTAGTGAAACTTAAAGATTTCCTTAATTAAGTATAGATTAATTTAATAACTAAGTTAATTGGAAGAGATTTTATTTTAGAATAAAACATCGATTTATTTTTCTTTAAATTTATTCACTTTTTAGCTCATTTATAAATAAGCGGTTACCCATTCGAATAAAATTATTTCAATAAACATCTTATAAAGACTTCCTTTTTCATCGAAAACTCTCCAATAAGTTACTATCAAATTTGATGCCTTTAATGTAAAATTTCTCTTATTTTATAAGTAATTTCATATTAGTTACTATAGGGTGACCAGAAATAAGCAACCCAATAAGAGACTGTCATATTTCGAAAATCCCTTGACATAATTCATTCGAACTTTAACAATGAGTAATAATAACAACTAAATTTAGAATTTGTATATTTTTTCTGTGATTTGAATAACGCATATTTATCTATCCATTTCTATTGTTTGTTTATTTTGGGTTATCTATTTTATGTTTTGATTTGCGTTTTATTGGTCACTCAGGGCTTCAGTTTACAATAGTACATGATTCAATAAATAACATCAACTAAATTATATTTGACGAAATTAAGTGAGTCATATGACACTAAATGTAATAATATAAAGCATAATCTTTACATCTCTTTCTCTCATTCATTTTGTAAAAAAGGAATCCTAATCTTAGCCATATCACATATATGTGAAAGAAATATTTATCTTTATTCGATATAAAATACAATTCCATTTTTATCCTTCATTCCAAGATTTTTTTAAACCGGTAATCAAGTTGAGGGATTTTGTTCAGGATTTGAAACTTCAAAAATTATTATAAAATTTGTCTAATTTTAAAACTGCTTCATACAGGTGTATGAAATTTTTTACTATATGTATATCAAAGGTCGTTATCAACTGACAAATATTGCTCTTTATTTATAATTCAAAATATGAACAATTCAGAAGTTGCATATGTTCGTTACATGTTTCGCTTAGAGGCGGAGGTAGTGTGAACTGCATTGCTTACACTACATTAACTCATAAATTTGAATTTAAAGTTGAAAAGAATGATTTCTTGATACGCCAAGAAACAACAGCTAAAGAACAGGCTAATTATTCTACATACATAAAACCTTTTCGTGCATATTTGATATAAGATACACGTGATGCAGCTATATTCCATAAAAGTCAGGGTTGGTGCCTAAAGCACCATGATTATGGTGACCACATCAATCATTCATTATATTGTTAACAAATCATCATTATAGTGTTAGTAGAACATGGTTGTAAGAAAAAAGTCAGCACTTCTTCTTTATACATGTTTACCGGCTTGTATGGGAACCTACTTTTTGCTGTGCAGTTCTGACATATCGACCATTACTTTTAATAAGTCGTTCATGATTGTTACATGATTATATTGAATTTTTACATTAAACGAGAATTAAAAGAGTCAGGTATGTTCTAGCTCAATGCTATAAAAAAGGTTTAAATCTTATTATGAATAACAAACGAGTTCGAAATAAACTCACTATAGCTTTTTGTTTTTATTATTTTAACTCATAAAAACACATCAGCTTAAATCTTTGTTCCGACTGAATGAGAATGCAGGATCTTCATAAAACTACATTTGTATGTCAATTTATTTTGTTTATGAATCAATATTCATTTCCTTGAAATGAATAGCAATTCACTGATTGCTAAATTAAATATTCAAAGATGATAGCTACAATGGAGTTTACATAGGTGATAATTTTGCTCCGTCGCCATTTTTTAGGTTGGCAGCAGATACGAAATTGTGTATCCAATAGAAAATAACCATTTAATTTGTAATGAATTTGACTGATCAATATTTTGCGTAATTCAAAACATTTTCGCTTGCAATGTGAAATGCCTATCAAACAGATTTCAAGATATAAAATGCTTCCATGATGTAATCAAATTTTCTGAGTTATTTGTTTTGCTCTAAGTTCGATTTTTCCATAATTAAATCATTTTAATAATCAAGAGTTATTTTAAATAATGAAAGCATTAACTTCTAAAATCATAAAAAATTCATTTCAATTTATGCTTGCTTAAAAATACTTCACAAATACTTTGCAATTCAGGCTTACTTCATTATATTCTTATCCGTTTAATTACCAAGGAGTGTTTCATTTTTCGTTTTGATTTCTTTGTCAGGACTGAATTATGAAATACCAATTTGTGTAAAAGCCTTTTTGTAAAAATAATATCAATGTCAGATAAAAAATTCTGAATTTTAATTAAGAAACGATTGGAAATTTATGAAATGTTATCAAATAATAATATATGCTATTTCATCTTATATTTAAAATATATGGATATTCTCAGTATTTTTTCTTTACAAGAGGAATCTGTAGAAGCCTTTTCTTTTCATTAAAGTTACGAAAATTGTATGATAGTGAAAAACCTATTGAAAAAATAGTATTTATTTTATTTGGTGGCTTGTAATACCAAACATTTTTCCAAAAAATACTATAAAATGAAATAATAAAAATAAATAAGATTTATGATGCTATAAATAAAAATAATTAAATAAAAAATGCGGTAGGAAAAATATTTAAATATTTACTTTACAAAAATTATTACCGAATAATCGTCTAAAGGAAACAACTTTCATAGTTTAAGTAGTAGTAAATTTATGTAGTAACTTTCTTTCATTGGTGGTTAACCAAACTTGTACTATCATAAGCTTTGAAAGAGGTAATATGAATGCTTTAACATTTTTTTTTGATTTTTTAAAATTGATTTTCTGTTGTAAATTAGTGTGCAAATGATGTTGGTCTGTGTGTTGGATGGTTTTCTCTTAATCGCTGCCTGTGCTTCTTTAACTTCATTTAATGATTTAAAATGCAAAAAAGAAGAAAAGATATGTTTAAGGTTTAAACTGTAAATCAAAAATAAATTCAAAATATACTATCTATATAATTGTGATGAAATTATAGTTCTTAAATGAGAAATAAATTTTTAAAATGGAGTTGTATTTTATTTAATCAGAATGAAGAAGTAAGAAAATCTATGAAATAGAGATGGTACAGAAAATATATTATGCTTTTGCGACAGAAGCGAATATTTATAGGAGAAAGTACACGAAATGGTACATCTGGTAAATTTTCTGAACTCAAATATTTTCAAGTAAAAATTATGTATTATGATATAAATGCAGAATTCGCAAGAAAAGCAGATTTTCATCACATATCCTCTCACCTGCATTTGAGATGCTTTCTAGAAGTCGAGGATAGTTGCATCAATGAACCCAAATAATGAAATAAATTGTTATTATTTATGTACACGCTTCAAATGAAAATAAAAACATCCAGAAATATACAGAATTATTTTATTACATCTTCTGAGATATTTATATAGCTTTTGTTTTTCACAATATGAGTTTCAAATATTTTGTCCATTCACGATATCTTCAAAATACTCCTAAAAAAATGGAAAAAATTAGATTAATATTATACCATAAATAGGGGAATAATACGTGTTTCTGTTAAAAATTCTTAATTTTTTTGCTTGTTGATGTTTTTTTTGTATGCAGGGATTAGTTCACATTTTCAACTGCTGTACCATTTTGTGGCTTAATTGTCAAAACTTTCGATTTTATATATTTTATTATTTCAAGTTCTGGTGATAGTATGTTTGTGTGATAAACCTGTTTAGTTTCAAACAAAATAAAAATAAAAACATATTTGATACTTATAACGTTTCTTGATCAGTTCAATAAAATCGTGACTGCAAGCCGATGTAACTCTTTTTGAAAATTTATTGTGATGATGCCTTAATGCAAGATGCGAGTTCCCATTGGTTAAGGCAATTCAAAAAAAGCCGCTTCCACATTTTTGAATTCTGTGAGATAAAAGGTTCTGGTGTACCAGGAACTTTTAAAATTCAATTGGAACAATGAATAACGTTCACTATCCTGAACAAATGATCAATTTTGAACCATACATAAGTTGAAAAGATTATGCATGGTTACTGATTCTGCTTAAAAACACTAAAACTTAATTCTACAGCATGACAACGTCTCATTCTACATTGCTGTAAATGTCAGAGACATCATTTCTACATATGGCTAGAAGCTCTTCTCCCTCTCTCCACCCTGCCATACTCACCGAGCTTAGATTCTTCGGAGCATCATTTGTATAAACCGATGTTTCATGCAACACTTTAACAATTACGAATATATCCAAAAGTGTTTATTGACTAAGCCAGTTAAAATGTAACCATTTCTTTCAGGAAAGCATTCACTATTTAAAGCATTCACTATCACACTCAATAACTTTAATAAGTTATAGCGGAAATTTTGAATAAAACATTTTTATTGTTTTCTACAGTATTTTTTCCGTGAGAAATATAAAAAAACTATTTGCCAGAATACCTGTTGTAACGAATGAAATTATTAATCTCAAAATGATAAATAATTCATTTAATTAAAATTTTTTACTGAAACATATTTTTAATAATTATTTCAGGATGTATTTATTCATAAACTGTATTATTTTGATTAATTTATCGAAGAAATTTAAGAACATGTATTTCTTGCGACTTAAAAAGATTTTAATCATGAAATGAATACAAAATTTTTTTGTTTACCATTATAAGTTGGCGTCATATCCGTACACAAAACCTCCGTATCCTCCAAGACCACTATATTCATATCCTCCTAGACCACCATATCCATAACCTCCGTAGCCACCATATCCATGACCATTACCCCCATATCCGAGTCCGTATCCGTATTCTTGTGCTTTCCTGAAATATCTGCTGCTGATACCGTGGCCATGATGGCTGTAGTGTGGAATTACATCCAGAGAGCAGGCGGTAATGGCAACAAGAGCCAAGACGAGGATCTGAGTAATATTAATTTATAATATTTAAGTAAATGTTAAGAAATATGTTTTAGTTGGCAAAGTTTTTCATGTCATGACTTTGATTTTTTTTAGTGTAAAACGAATTTTAAATGATCTGTTACCTTATGACAGTATCTCTTACAGCTACATTTTATCTTCCTATTCCTAACTTTCTTTTTGTATATTTGCTCACTTCCTTTGCGCAGATGTCTTTTGAATTATTAGGTTTAATAACATTGTATTGCGCTTTAATTTAACAAAATGCTTAACTTAAAACAAATTAACATAAAAAAATGAAGTTTAAATTTTTTAAAAAGATTGTAAAAAATTTGAAACTTCACTAAACATTATTAAGGCATTAAAGTATTCAAATCTAATTAGCTAGCTTAGCATTTTGTCTAAGCATTAAAATTCTTTTAATGAAATTCTCTAAATGGTATTTTAAAGGGAAAAAATCGTTTTTCAAAGATTTATAAGAACTGAAATAATTTTTAGCACTTTATTCTACGATTATCCAGATTTTAAATACTTTCCAATGAAATTATTTATTTTAAGTTCTAAGCTGAAATATCACAATAACACAAAAATTCCTTACAGCATTTTATTTACATTATTCTTAAACAACGAACAATTACTTTTTTTATAGCAGAATAAAATAGATTACTAAGCTTACCACAGTCTTCATCATTTTCGAAGTTTTCTTTGAGATGCTAAGTTTAGATAGGTTTCAATAGTCATACAAAAGTGATTTTATACTACGTCTCGTTCCGATTCAGTTTTAAGGTATTTTTGATATATGTGTCAATTTCCCGTCAAATGGAAGTCTCGAAATTTAACTGACATTTTCTTTAGATGGTATAACTTTTCAAGCATAAAATATCTTGTTTCCTTTTTGTGAGTTTTATTATTTTATTCTAAACAATTTTCAAATAAATATTCGTGAATTAGCGTTTCGGGGAGGTGAAAGTCAATAATTTCATTAATGTTTAAAGATAAAAGGAGAAAAAAAATCTTCAAATGCATTAATTTTGATAAATGAATTTTTTTTCACTTATACTGTTAATACTTATATCAATGACCTACGCTGGAAATTTTTACATATTAAAGTAATGTATGCTTCAGTATTATATGGATGATAAAACATTTATTTTATTATTTTTTATTGAAATTTTTGGTCCAACTATTAATCTGTAATACTAATAAGCCCCTAGTTTTTAAAATCCTAATAATTGTTTTAAAATTTAAAATTCCTTTTTATAATTCCGACTTATTCAAAAATTTATTTCAGATACAAAAGTCATTATTTTTAAATTGAATGATTTTAATTCATTTGAAAATATTTAAAAATTATATTTTCTTGGTATATTTTCCCCCAAATAAAAATTATATATTTGTTCTTTTAAGTCCATTTCCTTTTCACAAAAGTATTCTTCGATATACATTTATTTAATTAAAAGAAAATTTTTGTGATTTCTTGCGTAAAGATTTTGTGAACAAAGATAGAATAGAAGTACCAAAATTAGAAACCAAATAAATGAAAGTAAATCTTCATTATTCTTTATTTGAATTACATCAGTTTCAACTTACAACTAGTTGTTTTTTTTTTCAGAAAAAACAAGTTTTTAATTATAATTTTTGTATGTGCAAAAGTAAATTTGTACACTGAGTTATCTTCATATGAATTAGAATAGATAATAAACAGCAAAATTATTTTCCTCATTCTATAAATGTTATAGCATAAATTTTTAAAAAATTAATGAAATAGTTTAAAACAATTCAACCCTCTAACACCAGTTTTTTTCTATATTTTGATCAAAAATTTTAAGAATGTTTTCATTATATTATTAAAGAATTTAGTGATTTATATCTCAAATTAAATATTTTACAGAACCCAAAATAATATGAAGTTTTCACTTATTACTTTTTTTTAAAGATTCTCTCAATTTAATTGAAATAATTTGAATGAAAAGCCAAAACTAGAATTAAACTGCAGGCAAAAAGTTAATGGCCGATAGCAGCCATTATACTTACTCAAATCTAGATGATTTGCAATGGTTAAGTGATAAATGTATTATTAAAATTTAAATTTGTGATTCAAAAGTAATATTTTTGCTTCAAGTACTTTAGGCATTTATTATCCTTTCAAATTAATTTTTCTATTTTATGTAAATCAAAAAGAAAAAATAAAACGATAAATTACAGAATAATTTAAAGTTTACTAATCATTATTAATCAGCATTTCTAACACATTGATTGTTCATTTCCTGTGCAAATGTTCCTTAAATTAAACAACGCATTGAATATATTTCAGAAATTCTCTAATTTAAAAATTAAAATGCATGATTCTAATTCTAACATTTCAATTTTATGCAACTTACATTAATTTTTGTTAAAAAGATACTTAAGCATGGTTCCGTGGTAACTTAAAATTATTCACACATTTAAATATAATAGTAGGTAATACAATCGTATTACTCTATTTTTAAGTTACAATCTTTAAATTTTGATATCATTGCAAATCATTTATGATATTTTTAATTAGTCATTTTAGATTAATTTTAAGTGGAAATTCTTGTAATTCTTTTTAAATAATATACATTTTACCCCAATTTACACCACTATTCCTCTAATAATTAAAAAAAGCAAAAGCGGCATAGTATTGCATTCTTTCTACTCAATAATGCAATGTAATTTCTGACTATGGACGTTTAAAAAGCGTATTTATAAAATTTTCTAAATAATTCTAGTAGATTTTCATCTTAAAAATTGAAGATATAAATATTTTAGCTGCTCTGTGTGATATGTGTAGATACTTCATCACTGCGGATATTAAGAAGCATACACATTGACTTTTTAAATAGAGTTGAACTATGTCCTATCTTCATCTTAAATATTATTAATTTTAAAATGAAAAATTGTAATTTAAAAGTATATTTAAATTAGAGTATACAGCCAGTTGAAAAATATTTTTTGTAATAATTTTATTTATTACAAAACCCATGGTGACTTTTTAAAATCATTTTATATTTTTTTCCAGATAATTGAAAATAATATCTTTATAAATAACAAATCAACATCCTAAAGCCCAAGCACAATTTGAAACTAAAATTTACATCTTTGTTATATTAAACAAGGAAATATTTTTGGTCTAAGTTTGTAATAATATGTGAAAAATGCTGAAAAGTATGTAAACAATGATATTTTATGTTCAATTTTTCAATAATACTTGTGTTGTCTAATTTTTTTGTATCAATTATGTTGTTCGATTTTTTCAATATGCAGTATCTACAATTCGTTGTAAATACTATATAATCTGCAGTGTCTTTTTCTGCAAATGATATCATGTGTATAATTTTATTGCTTTTAAAATTTGTATAATTCTATTGCTTTTAAAATTTGTATAATTCTATTGTTTTTAAAATTTGTATAATTCTATTGCTTTTAAATTTGTATATTAGATTTTCTGATCCGTATGCTTCAAATTTTAATCAATGATTTATTTTTGTCTTTCCCTTAATCTCTATTTTGTTTTTTAGAGCATATCAAACCTTTTCCATCCCTCTGACTTATTTTTGTATGCCAAATGAAAACGATTCTTAAATTCTGATATTAGAAAAAAAAATAAAGACTCAACGTCATATCTTTTTATTTATCAAGCATTAGGATCAAGCATTTTTGTTATGCATTCGAAGTGAATATTTAAACAAAATGTCTTTTAAATAAATCAACACATTTTGTTTATATAACTGTATTAATACTGTGTATTGTGTGTAGATTTTAATTATAAACCAGTGGATAATTTCTAAATATTTAAAAATCGTCATATAACTGCAGTTTAAGTAATACTGCAGTTATAACTGCAGTATTTAAAATTAAAAAAATACAATTTTTAAATTTTAATATTCATATTCTTTTCTGTTATCGTATTTAGCTGCACTTTTTGATACCGAAATTTAAAACAAAAGAACTCCTATTTTTCTGTTATAAAATGCAGCAGAGTTATGAAGCTATCATTATGAGGCTTAGATTAGTTATATTAACGTACTGTTTTAAAGCAACACTAGGGTTATTTTGGAACAGAGTTCGTAATTTTGAACCGCGCTCAGAGGACAGACACTTGAGCTGGCACCTCCCTCAAAACTTCCACACCACACCATCGGGAGGACGTTTGGCCCCGACGGATTTAACGTGCATCAGACCTAATTACACGACGGTTCTTCGGTGGAATCGGGCCTCAAACCTACAATCCTTCGGTTCCGAAGCCGAGACCTTACCACTAGGCCACCGCTGCTTATTATTATGAAGAGGTAATTGAAACGGCCATTCATTCCAATAAATCTGCCATATTGTTTATTATACTTAACTTCATTACTTATTTGTGCAAATAGAAATGTTAATTTTCTAAATTAAAGTAGATGCTTTTCTACTAAAAATTAAAATGTAAATGTAAAAAAATAAAAATTTATATATTCTTGTTCATTAATAAATGAAATATATTTTGAATAAGCTACAATGAAGAATTTTATTTTAAATTAATTTTAGCATATTAAATTTTTCTCTTTTCTTACTCTCTAAGCAAAACCATATTATTATAAAGAAGGCAAAATATAACTGAAAGAGAAACTGATATTCAATATTTAAACTATATTTTTGTTGCAACATAAAAAATAAAGTCTTTTTTTTAATATTGAGCAATTGCAATGCTTATATTAGAACTTTAACTAATAGTGAGGAAAATTAATTTGAAAATTAAGCATTTAAAATTCTTTTGAAGCATTTTGAAATTAATTTGAAAATTAAGCTGAAGCACTTACTGGCAACTGCTTCTTAAAAATAACCGTAATATCCTAATCTTCTCAGATATCCTAAAGATCCGAGACCATACCCTCTATTATCCAGGCCAAATCTTCCATAGTAGCTGCAAGGTCCGAATCCGAAATATCCATTTCCGTACCTAGATAATATGATGCGTTATCGTAGAGACTATAGAAGCCGCCATATCCAAGACCATAAATTCCTGCTCCAATTCCGTTTTCTCCTTTGTAGAAATGTCTGGCCTTTACTCCATTTCCGTGTCTGTATGGAATGACGCTGTGCGAAGCGGCAGTAGCCAAAACAATAGCTAGTTGCAGAAAAAATCTGTTTAGATATAAGTAACTTAAATGCTTACTAAATTTATCAAAGATTTGAAGATTTGTACTGAATATTTTGAGATATTAAATTTTGCCATTGATGCTTTTATTTATAACAGCGGGTGACCGAGCTCCGCTCGGAGAAAACAGGTATCGAAGCTAACTCGAAGATTTAAATTTTCAATTGTGATTTATCAAAACAATACATGCCATAAGAAAATTTGTGAAACCATTGGTGAAAAGATAACCGGTTAAACCTCGGCTTTTCATCGTCCACCAGCGATGTCATGTCTTGATGTTCCATTGGAAATCCCCATATGCACTTTTCTCTTCCATGTTTGCTGACCATGCACGGAGCACTTGGGTTCATATCACCACACGGGTTATGGATCATCCATTTCGAGATCAGTTCCTTGAGTTCCGGATCATTTTCTGGAAACTTTATTAGTTCGCCATATTGGCTATAGATGGCAGCACGTGACCGCTTGAAAATTTAAGTAGCCATTATGGCGAACTAATAAAGTTTGAAAATATCCTATCTGTAACTCCGAACTGCTGGACCGTAGCGCTTCAAAACCGGCGCCAATAGATTCCTCGTGGCCAAAACCCCCAGACCCCCAAGTTTACAGGAGTTTATTAATTCTGGGGCGATTTTCGACTTGGCAACCATTCCTCGTATTATAGTATAAGATAATGGATGTTAGTTTAATTCGTGTTATTATTTATTTCAAGCAAAACTATTTTAATATTTGGTGATTCATATTTTTATACATGCATATTTATATCTTCATACATATAAGCATATAATTTAAAGAATATGTTATGAATAATGGTAATAGTCGTGATGAATCGTAGCTGATTAGCAGTACCCGCACGACTTCTTCGATGATTAATTAAATTAAGAAATTAAAAAAATAATTATAAATGTACATGTTGTAAAAAAAGTAGCTTTAAAAACAAATTTTATTTCTCCATTGCCCTCAGCAAAAATAATCTTTACATTTACTCATAATTGAATTCAACCAATGAAGTATTTTGATAAATCTTAATAAAAAATACAGAAATGTATTCGAGTAATGAACTTAAAAAAATTGAAAGAAAGTCTGAATGAGAATGTCCGATGCAGATACAAGTTTGAATTCTTAAAAGTTTTACGCATATGCTATTAATGCTAAAGTATTCTTAAAATTTCGATATTACGCGAGAATGAAAGAAAAAAAAAATGAAATTTTTGAAATGTGACAAAAATAATTTGTCACTGAAAATCAGATTTCGATTGGGGAAGATAAATAATGACTTCCGAAGAGAATTCATAGTGATATGGGGTCTGAAATAAATAAAAACAACTATCAAAATGTGTTGAGAATTAAATAATATGTTTCAGCTATGTAAATAAGAGGATGTAAATGATCCTATAGATTTTATTGCTGTAATCATATCTCCAATAGTTTCTCAAATATACTACTAATGCAATATTATAAGATTTAGAATAAGAAATTGGAATCTTACCACGGCTTTCATCATATTGAAATGATTGATGTATGTCGCTTGTTACTGCCGACAGTTGTGAGACAATTGCTGTTTGCTATAATCTTTCGCTTATCTATACTCCAATGATTTCATTTGAATGAGTATTTTCTCTGTCGATAACATATAAAATTTTAATGAATCATAAAATAAAGATAAAGATTTAGGATTAAGACTATTGCATATAATTATGTATAACATGGGTTTCATTGTTAGTAGAATAGTATTACTTAGACAGAAATTAAAACGTAGGCCTGAGATATCTTCTACGTTAGGAAATTTCTTTTATATATGAAACTGTCTTCAAGAGGTTTCCCATTTTTATCCGTAATAGAATTGCTAATTAGGCATTCCTGAAATAAGATTTTCGGTTTCTTTAATATGATATGTATCTTTTCTTATCTAGAAATCTGTCAAGTTTATCCTTGCTGATATAAAAGCTAAATGCATAAGCCAGATTTGAAAATTCATTTGACAATATTATGAAAATTATAATAAATAATTACAGATTTATTTGTTGATAAATCATATTGAAATGTAATTGGATTGAGAGGAAAAAACATGCTTTAGATTCCTTGATAATTTGTTAAAATAGTTTAACTCCATTTTTTAGATCTGAAACACCAAGAGGGGTTACCAAGAGTTATTTTACTAACATTTAATTAATTTTTACAATGATGATCTCAAATTTAATTTTTTTTAAAAAATTACACAATTGTAACATTTTTTTTTGAAAATTCATTGTGTCTTTAAATGAAACACTTTTGTTTCCGTTCAAAATTTTCTCAAAGTTTATCTTCTTGAATTATTTCTCTAAAAGGAAAGCTTATCTTATTTTCTGAAGCTCATTTCTATACCTTCTTTTTTCGATTTGACTCTCGTTTATAAATTGAATTCAATATAAAAGATAAAAATAGAAGTAGTAAAATAAGAGATTGAATTTATTGGATTATTTAATACTCACTGACTTTAATTATAATTGATAAAATTCAATAAGAAATTTAAGCATATTTTTATTGTACTTGATTGGAAAGTTTTTATTGCATAAGTAATAATTTAATTACAAAACTGATCTTTTACGAAAGAAATAGGTGATTGTTACGTCCAGACCTGTATTTATTAAAGCAAGATTCGTATCTAGAATCAGCAACGAGTAGAAAAATAAGTAATAAAAAATCGAAGTTTGCTTTTTATGTTGTTATTAATTATCATAGCTTACAAATCAAATTTACTATTTTGAATAAAAACATTGTGCAATGAAAGCCGAGCTCGTTGTTTTATATATATTTATTCCACGGTCATGGAATCCGTTGTTGAAAAGGGTTATCAATTAAAAATTTTAATTCCAAAGTAAAGTGTTATATTTTCTATTGATAAAGCTTTTTACTCTGATGTTTTGATATATTTAGCATCATTTTCCAAAATATATCTTCGGAAATTTTTTTTGACGTTAATTAAAGCACATACTGAATGTGTTGCTACGAATTCATTTATTTGCCGTTTTTGAGCACTATTTCTTATGGTTTTTAACTGGTTATATTGCGTTCGGAAATTATATAAAAGGTGCCACAACCTTTCATTCTAGTTTAGTTTCAAATAAAAAAGTCCCTAGATACTATAAATAGATTACAAATTTATAATTTGGTGTAATTTTTGCATAGTAGTTTTACCTTTTGCATTACGATATTGTAGGTTTCGCAATGCTCATAAAATTTGAATAATTTAAATCTTATTTGAACAGACATCTTATTTCGATTAAAAGTATTGTCAAAATTTTATTCAAATAAATAAATAAATATATAAACAAAATATATTAGTTTATATTCCTTTTTTGTTATCCAGTATCATTAAATTCAGAAAGATATTTGGTCTAAGAAAATAAATGAGAATTCAGCATTTTAATATACAATATTTTAAATTTGTTATAATATATTTTCAATGAGTTTGATAATAACTTATAGATTGCTAAAATAATTAATAAAAGAGTTGGAGTTACAAATGTAGGCATTAATTATAGTATTATTTTCTCTAAGGGTATTCCTTTATTCGGAAATATCGAATATGAAATATTTTGGATTTTTCTGAATATGAACTAGCAATAAGTACTGTGTATTTTTTCTGTGAATTATGACAATTAATAACTGATTTACGACATCGTTTATCATTGATATAATCTGATATCATTCCATTGCTCAAATGATTATAAACATTTACCAGAGCTCTAAATTCATTACATTTTGTAAGAGTATTTTTTTTTCGAATCCAATTTTTTAATTGTTTTGAGTTTTTATTAATAACCAGGTAAGGATAAAGACCTGCACTTATTATGCTTCTTCTTCTTCTTCCTGCATACAGCCGACCACCCCGCCACTACTGAACGTAGCAGTATCGACAGGATGCACTTGTTATGCTTATTTTAAATTATATAATTATTTTTGAATTTTGAGACGGGCTTGAAAAATAAGTTTTTAGGTTTTTTTTCTAGATGGCGTTATTTTCACAATCAAATAGTCTTTAAAAATGCATAATACCCCTTAATATAACCAAACAATATAGGTTATATACTTTAATTTTTACTACTTTAAGAATTATTTTTCATGAATTTTCTGTAAAATTTTAAAAATGCATTGTTATTATCTGTGATGATGAAAGTATCAAGTTATAAAACTTCATGATATTCAATTTCCTACCGACTTTCTTCTGAAATAGTTTGCAATGAATGTTGAAATTAGTTTCATTCTCTGCTAAAAAACAAAGGAACAGTAAAATAGAAATTAGTCATGCATAGTTAATGCATTTAAAGTTTCATTAATTACTAATCGATAAGTATTTCCTACCGGCGTCTTGGCATAGGGGTAATGAGTCTTAGTTGCTAGCCATGTTCAAATTCCGGTTCCGGCATGATTGTACTTTTGTGTTCCCTCTGTGAGGTGTGTGAACGTACACCCCTGTAAAAAAAGCTTTCAGCAAGTGAATGTAACGCACGAAGTAGCTAAATTATACTCCTGACCCTAGTTAGAGCGACTGAAAATACAAGAGGCGCTTACTCGGATTAAATGTCAGATTATTGTCAGCGAGTTTGTATAGTACCAGAAATAACAACATCTCAAATAGTTCTATAATATGAAATGATAAGTTAAGTAATATATAATGCATTTATTGGTGAAAATAATTTAGTCAAAAATTCAATGCTATACAGTTTATTCCAATTTTTGTGATTTTCAAAATTTAAAGCCAAATAATCATTAAAAAATGGAAGTCACCATGATTAGTTTGATAAAATGGAACTTCTTTTCATTGTGAGTTAATCAATGATCATGTTGGTATTGAGATGCTGTACGAGTATTGTGTTGCATCTACTTCTATTTTCTGCCATGTATTAACACCAATAGTGTGACATTTATATGAGGGTAGTGTTCAAATTTCTTTGGAAAATTTTAACTTTTACTACATTTTATTGATTTAGGAATTTCAGCTGCCTGACCAAAAAAAATAATTTCTGAGATTGCTCTCGCAGATTGAGAAAAAAAAAGCATTACTGAATGATTACACCAAAGTAAAATAGAGATAATATTTTTAAGCCTAATATTTAATTTGAAATAAAAAAAATCATAAACATATAAAATAATTTTATTTTTTTAAATTTTCAATAGATATTTGCATTTGGGGGGGGAATATTTCAGATAAGTTAACAGAAATAAAGTCTTTTCCATATATTCCAAAAAATTATAAAACAATTATGGAATCAATAATTTATCATGAACAGAATTTAAGATCAGTAATTCATATAACTATAATGTTAATAGAGGATAAAACATTTTGTAAAAAGAAACAAAACAAAAAACCGAGGCAAATAATTCATTAAAAATGATTTCTTTATTGTTTTCAATAATAATTTAACACGTTTTAAAATATTTTCATGTTTGCTTTATTTTTCTAAGAATTCTTTTTTTGGTAATTCTGATGATATTCCAAATCAGAAATTTTATGTCCTGTAAAAGAAAAAGGCGTTTTATAAAAGTATAAAAATTAAATTAAATAAATAACAATACATTAAACGAACATTAGTTAAACACAGTTAAAAAAACATATTAGAAATTTTTGAAACTGTTATCTCAAAATATTTTTTCTTAAAGGGCTTACATAACACTACACATGATTATTTAATTCTATATTTAAAATCGATAATATATTTGAGTTAATACATTAGCAGTTGAATTTTATTATCTTTAAATATGTGAGTACCAACTAAATTCAAAATGTAATCGGATAAAAATATCATTTGAATCGATATAGCACAGTTAAAAATTTGAAAAATCAGATAAATACTAGTTTTTTTTCTGTTGCTCGTAATCACTTGTACAATTTAAATAATATGCACAAAAATTTGATTTTTCTTCTGCAAAAGTGAAAAAAATAATCATCATCTATTCAATAATATATATCAGCTATTCTAAAATAATTTCAGTTAAATAAATCTTACTAGAGGTTTTACTTTTAACAGTATTACGTATGTATTTGGATCTCAAAATTACTCAGAGAATAATTTTTGTATTTAAGATGTGAATATAATTCAGACATTACAAAATATTTAGACGAGAAATAAAATTTTAAGACGATTTTTTAATTATAAAAAAGAAGAATTAGGAAAAAAAAAGAGTATTATTGTCTTTTTAAAAAAAATTATTTTAGAATCTCACTTAATTCAATGAAAATATACGTACGAAATGCTGATTAACTTTACTTCAAATTGGACTCTGCTGTTTTAAATATTTTAAAGGTATCTTCCATATCCGAGAGAGCCGAGACCGTATCTTCCATTGTATCCAAAGGGTCCATATCCGTAACCGAGTCCATTATAACCGTAATAGGGTGTGTAGTCATAAGGACCATAATATCCATTGTATCCGAGACCATAAATTCCATAGGGAACCTCTCCTTTGTAGAAATGTCTGGCACTCACTCCATCTCCGTATCTGTATGGTATAAGCGAGCTGGATGCAAAGGCTACCATAGCCAAAACAAGAGCGATCTATAGAAAGAATTGGGTTGTAAGTGAATACATTGTCTAAGGAGTTTGAGTAAAAACTCAAGAAGAAAGTTTCAAGAAAAGTAAACAAGTTTTTTATTTGAATGAAAATATTAAATTTTCATTTCGAATTCCCGTCGTGATGCAGTTGTTTAAATACTATATTCTGTTGTTGCATATCAATTTGCTAATATATTTACTTAGAGTATATATAAAATTCACCTCATGAATATATTTATTTGAAAATTAGATGAAAATATTAGACGTATCATTACACTAAAATTACATTCATTTTTAGTTTAGAGGTACTGAAATTATTTATATTTTTAATGTTTACAAACACGTAGTGCATTCGTAACATTATATCAGAATTGCGAATTTAAATATGTCTTACCATTAATTTCATCATGTTGGACTATTGGATCTTCCTGTGCTCCTTTCTTCCCACTTTTGCTAAGTATGATAAAATTTACTTTTGGCCCACCGTTTATATATACTCGAAAACTTCGCTTGATTGAGTGTTAACCTTATTTTCAATGTTAGGAATTTTGATGAAAGATAAAAAATCACAACAGTGATTTAAATAAAGATACAAATACATGCATTATGCATAAGTTAATGTAAGACAGATCATTACTTGATATTGAATAATTTAAGCTTTAGAACTGATTTCTGATACACATCTTTGTTTTCAGATTTTGTTCAATTCTGATAAAAAAAAATTGCAAATTGAGCAAAACTACATTGTTATAACATTTTGTCTTGCATTCTTAATCATTTTTCACACAAATGTTATTTTGTAGATATCATGTTCGATTATGTTAAAAGCAGATGCTATTCATTTTTGAACTTGAAATTTGAAACTTGATTATTAAAATTATTAACAGTTTTAACTGCAATTTTAAATTCCAAATATTAAATTATGTGAACTAACTTTTAGAGTTTAAATTATTAATACAAGATAATAAAAGAATTTTTAAAAATTTTATAATTTGTTAAAAACTAGCATAAATGCGTGTTCAATAGAATGTATGGTTAAATAAACATTAATGTTTTACACGGAACTCTTTAGAATATATGAGTTAAAATGTCACTAACTAAACAATTTCATTTGACTTTTCAAATGTTTAAGCCATTTTTTAAAAAATATATGTTGAATCAAAATAAAATATAAATCCCACATAAAATAGTCAAATTTTGAAAAGATGGCAGCAAGAACCGCTTTTTGAGTATCATTCTAAAAAAACAAAATCTTGAATTTCAGCATAACAACTTCAGAAAAGATAAAAGGTATTATTTAAAAAAAAAATCTAAAAAAGTAAAAATACCAGGGTTTTAATTGTGATATAAGTCAAAAGTATTAGTTTTAAATTACGGTGATTAGATAAAAGAGAATGGATTTTTTTTTTACTTTCGCATACCTAAAAATAATTTTAGGTATGTGTTTATAAAAACGCAAATAAGGTATATTTATGACAGGTTTTTATACCCTAATATACAATAATTATTTTGAGGTATATTTGGATTATTTAAGGGTATATTATTATTATGTTTAGGTATTATTCATAAAAACGAATTTAGTGTTCACTGAGAAAATCTGTATCAACTTGCAAGATTACTTTATTAAATTTCATTTTACAATTGCATGAGATAAAGACTGATTATAACAAAAAAATCTTTTGAAAATTTAAGAGAACATAAATAATTGAATTTTTAAAAATAATTAAATGTTTTTATTATGTCCAGAATATTAAATTTGGAAATTTATTATAGATTTAATTAAAAAGAGCTGTAGATAATTAATAATCGGTTAATGGAGAGATTTTAAATTGTATGAAAGCTGTTTGTGGTGAAAATGGTATGTATTTGCATTATTTTTAGAAAAAGGTTACAAACCCTCCTAAATTTTCATACAATGCCAGATGAACTACTCTCTGATAATGATCACTATGTGTGGGTTTATTGGTATCAAATTAGACTGAACGTATCAAAGTACATAACTTTCTTCTTCTAAGCATAACTAACTATTCACGGTTGTTGTCAACTTAGAAACAGAAATGTTAATGTAACAGAAATGTTTGATAATCTCTATCAAGAGCTCCTACCAACCTCCTCACCAAGTCGCTCGTGGGATGATAAATTTCCAAAATATACCATTTTAGGCATACTATTGTTGAATCTTAGGTAATGACAAAGCCTTCCATAACAGGACAAGTGCCTTATTTTTTAAATGAAAAGTAGTAGCATTGTCAGAACAGATTTTGTATAGCAGACCTATGGGCCAAAAATCGTTGTAGAGCAGGAGAAATTTGCCACATTTGACACGAGTTCAATGTGTAATGTAGGTGTTATTGCACAAGTGAATAGTGTATATAGGCTGTGTCTCTTGATTTCGAACAGCTGATATTCACAAGTCCAGCAAAATCAACTTCTGTGATTATAAAGGGAGAAGACGGCACAACTATTTCAAAAGACAGGGAACCTTCAAAATTTGGAAGTTAGTTTTTCGAAGTCAGGGGATTCGGATCCGCAGTGATAGAGGTAGTTTGTGTTTTATTATTCTGGTGAAATTAAGCAAATTTCAAGATAAATAATGGATATTTTTGTATAATTTTATTCAATTTTCGTTGAAGACATCCTTAAAAACGAAGTATGTAGAATTTTTTAAAAACTGATTCTGAATTTTGTTGTGAAATGATTTTTTAAAGTACTTTGTTTGCAGCGACACCCATTTATCGGGAGGACATTTTTGTTATTCATGTACTTTTTGCATCTGCAATTAGGGTACTAGCGTTCACAGTTGAACTGTCATTAGGACTTGCGTGCACAAAATATTTGCAGAACTCTTATATTGTTCTGCTGTTCCAAAGGGTTTTATTGTGCAAACTCTTATTTTAATTTCCATTTTATAGAAAGTTACCATAAAGTTATTAAATATTAGTTTCCAGCAAGATTGTTAAGAAACCTTTCTGTTTACTGCATCTAATTAAATGAAAATTTTATTTTTCTGACTAGATATTTTTAAAAATTAGAATCAGACAACAGAACGGACAGGAAAAATTATGCTGATAATAGTGAAGTGGTTACTGATGATGAGACTTAATTTTACTCCCCAAAAGGCGAGGAAACGTTAATCTCCGACGCTCTTATTCAAATTAAAAAATTTAAAGGACTAACATATGAGGACTTTAAAAAATCATGGGACTCTGATTCAAATGAAATGATAGATCCGTCAATGCAGACGGATAACAAAATAAAAATGGCCACGAAACGCAAAAAGAAATATCTAAAAACGAAAACAGGTCAAATTCGCCCTAAAGATAAAATACCATACATTCTTTTTTAAGGCAAAGAGAAAGAAAAATATAATGGGGTTTCAAATGCTAAACAGGCAAAAAGTGTGGATGCAAATAAAAATGAAATTACACCAGAGAAAAAAGAGCAACCCTTTGGACCGTTGGGTATATTGGAAACATTTGAAAATATTCTTGTAAAATATAAAATTGAGGGTAAAGCTTCTGAACAACTGAGAGATATATTTCTGAATATTTTATCAAATTCTTAAGGAAACAAAAGGAATTTAACAGATGGTAACCATGTACTAACATTCGAAAATGTTGTTAAAAGACGAAACAAAGATAGAATAGTGGAAAATAAAAAAATTCCATTAAAACCAGGTCTAACTTTTATTAGAAGGGTTCAATCATCCAAGAAGCAACAATTTCAACAATAAATGATTAACCCGAATGAAATGAAGCAACACTGTTGCTAAGACACAAAGCAAACCTGCCGACATTGGTGGTTAGTCTAACTACGGAGACAATAGACTCATCGATTAAACTGAGAAAGACATTGGAAGCGAATATCAGCCCAAAGGAGATGGAAATTAAAATTATGGGCCTGAAGCTAGCAATAGGAAATGGAGTTTTGGTTCAGGGTGAAACAACGGAAATGGTCATAAAGTAAAAATATACAATTAACAACCACACAAATCTGCAAAATGCATGCAAAGCTACTACTTTACAGATTAGAATGCCCCAAATAATTATATATGTTGTGGAAAAGAGTAAGAAGACCAGGAAGGAGGATGAATTGGACTTTCTTAATCAAATCAAGAGAAACAATAAAATGGCAGGGAATATGTGGGTTCTATATAGGAAAAAAGATAGAGGCAACTCGACTCACTGGATCATAAGTTTGGATACAAATGCGTTCCGTATGATTAAAAATAAAGGAAGATTACAGTGTGGGTTTGGGCCGTATAGATTTAGAGAATTCGTGGAACCCTTTGGATATTTTAAATGTCTCAAATTGTGGGATTTTCAATCTAAATGTATGCAAAAGGAAGAAAGCTTCTCCAAGTGCTTAGAATTGCATAACTATAAAAATTGCACAAAGCAAAATTCAGAATCCATAAACTGCGAGGAGTATCGAAAAAGATTAAAAATTATGATTCGAACTGATCATATCGCAACATCGGAACATTGCCCTGAATTTATCAGGGAGAGGGGTTAGTTGATT
This sequence comes from Argiope trifasciata, assembly GCA_026543055.1. Taxonomy (NCBI): domain Eukaryota; kingdom Metazoa; phylum Arthropoda; class Arachnida; order Araneae; family Araneidae; genus Argiope; species Argiope trifasciata. Next base: position 5,117,658 of record JAPMOQ010032104.1, read on the forward strand.
AAACAAACGAACTATGGTCAATAATCTTCTCAATGTTTGTTGGCGGGTTATTCTATATAATATTGGTCTGGGTAAATATGCAACAAAGGAACTCCCGAATTTGTTTGGAGACAGCTTTCAACATGTTTCCTTATTAAAGGAACCATATACAATTAAAAGAAAAATAATAGGACTTCATCTAGGATTGAGAATAATTTCTCACCCTTACGGGAAGGCGATAATAGCAGTAATAAACCATGACATTTCTGTATTAACAAGATTTATTAGCGAAAACATAGTAACAGCTAACTTGTCAGTAGGAAATAGCGAAATTACTGTGGTATTGGCATTCTTCCCACCAACTCACAATAAGGGAGAAATCTGCAGAGAGCTTGAAAATCTGTTCGAACCGTTGGGAACAACATCTATACTTTTAGGAGGGGATTACAATAGTCACAGTCCTCTATGGGGAAATGAAATTCCCGTTCATATACCTCAAGATGAAGCCGGATCGTTTATAAAATTCATATTTAAGAAAAACCTTGTTATTTAGAATGTTCCAAACTCATTGGCAACATTTCAATCAGCAAGTGGGAGAATCTGGATTGATGTCACCTTATTAACTAAGGACCTGCATGACCTAGCAATGGGATGGAAGGTAGTCCAAAGTACTCTGAGTGACCCTAGTGTTTTGGATTTTCAAATTAATATGGGCGAGAAAGTTTTTTCAGCAAAAATATTTAAATTAAGCAAGAGGAAAATTCAGAAAATTAGTCTCAAGTGGCTGAAAAATATACTAATATAATTGAAACAATGCATGGATAAAATCTAAAAAAGATTTAGAACTATGAGTTAAAGAATTTACAGAATTCATCCAAGGAATTGGCCAAAGATCAAACAGTAAAGGGATAAATCATATCAGGGGCCCCTGGTGAGACACAAAGTTGAAGAAACGTTCTGGATCCGTTGTTCTGAAACTTGGTCATGAATTCTGCATTTAAGATCAATCTTCCAGAGTACTGCTTTATACAAGCGTGTGCCAATGATGTGCTACTAATGATCTCAAGAAGGACAAAAGACGAACTGGAAACAATAGGTGAACAAATAATTCATAGGCTAATACAATGAGGCAAAATTCACAAACTTGAGTTTAATGAAAGGAAAACAATTCAAAGGCCTATCAAATTTGGAGAACATTGAAAATTAAATGATCCATCTAACATAAAAATAGGCAATAAAATATAAATGTGTCTAATCAAATAAAATACTTAGTAGTTACATGGGACAATAAATTAACATTTATGTCGCATTTTAGAAAAGAGAAGAAAAAAGTGGATGTATTACCATATAAACTAGTGACAGCTGTGGACAAATTTCTTAGAAAGAGAAAATACCATCCAAGAAGAATCTACATTAGGACCATTGAGCCATTTGTTCTTTTTAGGCATGGAGCATGGGGGTATAGTTTAAATCTAAAGAAAATAATAGCAACATTAAATTCAATCCAACAGCGCCCTCTGATCATTATGTTTATGACATATAGAACCATTTCTACAGAAGCCTTTCAAGTATTAACGGGAATTTTGTCAATGAATCTCAGAGCAACGGAAATATTCACTTAATTTCAAATAAGAACTTCTAGTAACAAAGTTAAAATAGGGAACAAATGCTTCACCAATAAAGATTATGAGATGTATTTCGACAAGTTCGAATAACACCCTGCCGAATGGTTTATTCATGATTTTCAAAAGAAGATTCAAAAATGGATGGGAAAGAATTTTTCGCAGATGGTTCAAAAGATGAAAATAATGTAAGAGCTGCAATAGTAGTAAGCTACTATGGGAAAGAGATTGATAAAAGTCTTGTGATATTATCGAACCATGCAACAAGTTTTCAGGCAGAAGTGCAAGCTTTAAAAATTATCATTGAATATTGTGAAAGGATGGAAGACTGACAGAAAGGCTCAATTTTTTCCGATTCTTTGTCAGTTTTAAAAGACATACAGTCATCTCACAATTTTAATACGGTAATAGAGACGATAAAAGAAAAGATAAAAAGTGTTAAAATTAACAAGTTGATAGAGTTGAATAGGATTAAGGCCAATATTCATATATATGTTGATGAAAAGGCGGATCACTATCGAAGTTGGTGACACAGAAAGAGAATATTGATATTATTGCACCCAAATCAAATGGTGTTATAAAAGGAGAATTAAGAGAAGAAATAAAACTACAATAGTTTAACAGATGGTATATGTCCAAAAAAAAGGAAGAGAAACTATCGACTTTATTCCTAATTCGGAAATAAAAATAAGAAGATACCATTCTCTTATAATCCAAATAATATTTGGACATGGGAGATATCCTGTATATTTCTAAAGATTTGGAAGAAAGCAGGAAAATAAATGCATTCGTGGAGAATTTGGTGCGGTTTACCACTATTTAATGGAATGTATAGATATCTCAGTGTCAAGGAAAAGCCTGAAGATTGTCAATAATGATTTTACAGTACTGATGGCACCAGGTAATCTCAAACCTCTGAAGGATATGATGTTAAAGACTGATAGTTTCATTCCAACTGTTTGTGAGTGTGCATATGGGGAGAAATACAGCTATTTAATACCCCGAAAGGAATGATAGTTTGCAAGGTTGGACAATACTTATTCAGCAGTCGAAGACAACAAATCCTTTCGATACTGCTACTTTCAGTGAAGGCCGGCTATATGCAAGAAGAAGAAAAGGACCTTCAATTTGTTTTCCGCGTTTCGCCTTCGATATTTTGCATGGTAGGCATTGGTGGAGAACCTGCGTTATAGCTTGACGTCCTTTTAGTACCCTAAAGTTAGAGTTTAACTCAGAGAGGATAATAAAAGTACACCTAAATGATGGAGACATATGTGGGTATACTGGATCAAAAGAGGTCAAAAGCGTGATTTCCGTCAAGCAATAAAGGTGTTGAGTGCCAGAAGGTATGTCTGTAAATTGAAGTCTTCCTCCAAGGTGTAAATAGCCATTTTTGAAAAAGGGTTTGAATCAGTTTGTGTAAGAACTATAACGAGATATATCCACTATGGGCTCTAAAGTTGCAATGTACAAAAATTGATACTCCAGATTTCGTAACTCCATTTCGACTAACGGCTGAGCATGTGATGACAAATTGTTGGTAGGCAAAATGTTCAGATTTTTTGTCAGCCATTTCGGGCCGTGCCAACAAGACTCCAAAAGCATATAGTTGTGATGGGAAAGTACTACAGGTCAGATGATTCACAGGGTTTTCTGTACCGTGGCAATGGTGCCATTGTACTGGAGTAGTGTATTGAAGAATTTTCCGTTGTTCTGTTTCATTCGAATGTTTTTCAACGGTTGGGATCTCCCTTTATTCAGCTTAGAGCTGCAGTAGAATCACTCCATTGTATGGCTGTTCATGTTCGTTTCTCCACAAAAGTATTGAAGTAAGAAAGCTCCTAATAGTGCGGCTAACAACTCAAGTCGTGGAAGAGTGACCTTTTTGACTGAAGCCAATTTATTTCGCATACAAATGATATTGACCAGTTTAGAGTAGTCAACTGTGTGACGATCATACAAGCAAGCATCCATATGCACGGACAGAAGCATCACAAAACACATGTATGTGAAGGACCAATAAATCTTGGGATGCGTATTTCATTCAAGCATTGCAACTCATTTAGATACCTGTGAAAGTATTGTGCTACAACTGTAGGTAATAATTCCTCTCACTGGATGCCATTTATCTTGGAATAATATTTCCACAGCAACTGTAACTGAAGCGAATAAGCCTAGAGGATCATAAAACTCAGAAATTAACTTCCGTCGTAAACGCCTTGTTATTGGTTCTTTAGATGTTCGAACAATCTATTCCTGTGTATCAATTTGAAAAACATCTTTGTCAGTATCAAGTTTAAAAGCTAAAACTTGCGTAATATTTTTAAACGGAACATTTTCTTGTTTCCACATCTCTTGCAAAATCTTAGAATTTGTTGTCCATTTGGCTAATGGTAATCTAACATGTGATGTAAGTTTCTGCATTTCTTGAAATATAATTGTAGCTTCAGAGTCTGTAGAAATTGCCATGACAAAATCATCCATATAGATGTTATTCTTAATGCGTTTAGTTGCATTAGGGCACATTTGTTCGTACATTGTAACCAATGTACAAAAAGAAGCCGATAATAAAAAAGAACTTGAAGTGAGTCGGAAGGGAAGACGCATGAATCGGTAAATTACAATTTCATCTTCTATACAGAGTTTCTCATCACGAGTATACATTGTCTTGTACCAAAGAGATCGTGTTGAATCTCTGTCTTCGTCTGATAGTATCATCTGTAGAAATGCTTGGCTTCCGTCACAAGTAATTGTTATTTTTGAAAGGAGATCTGGTCAGTTTCAAGAGCACCATTTAAAGTTGGATGACCTAATAAATGGGAAGATGCGCCGAAAATTATATGACATTCGGTTTCTTCATTTGCAATTTTCTTTACTGAATGATGGTGGCAAGTAAAATAAACATTCTTTATTGTGTGTTTCATGCGATACTATTTTAACTTGCTTTTTTATCTATGTAATCTTGCAGGCTTTCAGAATATTTTTGCTTAAAAACCATATTTGTTTGTAGTCTTCTTGTTAGATAATTACAGTGCCAAATTGTGACTTCCTAATTTTTTAATTTAAGATGAACTTCGGGCTTCCATGGTTGTTTTTCAACTCCTTTACCATTAATGATTTATAAAAATTAGTGAAAGTTTGTCAAGAGTTCAGAGCTACAGGGGCTTTTTTCACTTGAATTGGTTGTATGCTAATGCTTTTTAAGTTCCGGAATTCACTCACCACATCGTCTAATGCTTGAGTTGAAGTATCCACATTAATATTATGAACTGTATGAATGAACTGAAAATTTATTAAACTTTATTGTTGCAATATTTATTATTTTGATCCAAGATACCAAAAAATATTCTGCTTAATGAATACTTTGAAATATCTGCTTAAATGTGAAACGACTCTTACAACAATTGAAAAAATCCCTTTGTCTTGTGAAAGAAATAATTTCCTTGCCTGTTTTCTATCCAAAGATGATAGCTTACAAAGATTATAAAAATAAATTATGAACCAAACCGTATCAAATTAAAAAGTCTATAAAATTTAAATTTTTCTCAAAACAGTAGCACCAAAATAATCGTCATATTTCTAACTGGTGAGTTTCTTTACATTTTGAAAATTTTATTCGAAAAGTTTTATGACAAAACAGTTTTTCTTAACTAGATCATATTTCTAGTTACTATAGGCCATAGATTCCCCGCTATTTAAAGAAAAGCATGAGGCATTTTCGCGTTATTGTACTGCCCAAACAATTGGTTGAATCCTTCAATGGTTAGAATTTGCATTCTTTGCACCAAATTAACTTTCAAAAAATCAGTAATCGGATTTGAAAATTAGTTATTCTTTGGGAATGTTATATTCAGTAATACAGAATCAATTTATAATTTTTTAAATATTGATAATAAATTGCAATGATTATTTTATATGAATTCCTTTTTTGAATACCTTGTTCACATTTAGAATTGTTTCAAGAAATAGGGTAATAAAATATACAGAACTGCCGAATCCTTAAATAATATTTTAAGCTTCTTTGCATACAATTAATTTGAATTGTTTTAATTATTATTACCTTGTTTTCATTTCTATAAATATTTTGATTCCTCACTGATCAGTGATGAATTTCATTCCAAATCTCGTTAGAATTTAGTACTCAAGCAATATGAATTCATTACCAATTTCAAAGTTTTAATTACGTTACAAAAAAACTGCAAAACACGTATCAGTATTCTTGCCTGTATAATGTGTAAACCTTGAAATTAAACAATTCTCAATAATCAAATATATTTGTAGAATTTTTTTTTTGTTAAAAGTCTTCTAAAGGCTGAAAATTTTATATATGTCTTACTTGCATTTCAATGTTTGCACTCATCCTTCTGAGTGGACAACGCGGAGTAAGTTTACAGATTCTGTCTTTAAAACAATGGTTCTCAAAATGGGTAGAAGAGAAATAAAGAAGCAGAAGCATATTTGTTCTATTTTTACTACGCGGACGCTCAAACGTACCAAATTGCTTTAATATACCAAAGAATTTAGATTTCTTCTCTGAAACATTATACAAATATACTTACTGATCATTGTGATAATATTTTGAATTTTTGCAGGTATTTTCGGTGTGTTCATCATAATCTATAATTTAATTACATTTTTTCCGTCTAGATTCAACAGGCAAATTTCACTGTCAAATATTACTTTATTTCGATACTTATTATGGATAACGTTTTTATAGAAACATATTTAATGCATTGAAAAAAGTTTTTACCTTTTATTAATTATCGTTTTCAAACTGTAATTTCACAAATCCATTTTATTAGACTTTTGTAGACCAATCTAATTACTCTACAAATTAGTTTATTCTTGTAATACAGATTAAGCAAAAAGAAACAATATCAAAAAACATTTTTGATCATACTGAACATGGAGAGTAAATTATAATTTCAAATAAGGATTTTTCTATACTTTGCTCTCCTTGTTGCCTGCATATTTGGTGTTATAATGTATTAATATAATATAGTCTTTATTATTAGAAAAATAAAGAAGCTGATTATTAAGATTAATATGTATAAAAGAAAAGTATCATTTAAAAGATGTTAGATTTCCCAAAATTGAAAATATATAACGTAAATGTTTGTTCAATTTGGACTTCTTAAAGAATAAAATTATTAATGATTTAATTTAAGGAGGTGAATTTTCTGAATCTTTCTCTAGAGTATTTTCTTTTAAATCAATGAGAAAAATGATAAAATAGATTAATGATGTCGAGACTTAAAAAAAAGTTATCTTTTAAATAAAATTTTACTAATTTTTTTAAAGTTTTGTGATACAAATGTTGAAAAATATGCTTGTAAACAAGGATAATATTTATTAAATTAGCCCTCTGAATAATTTTAAATCTCGTCGTATTTTCATTCCATTACTATTTTTAAAGCTTCTGCATATTATGAAAGTGTAGTTATCTCTTCTGCAGTTATTTCATGAATTCCATTTCATGATTTCATTTATCAATCGTGTCCTTGACTATATAAGATGACGAAAAAACAAACAAACAATCCTTTATTAATAATATTGTAAGAAATGTTGAATAGTGTGGAATTACAGTGTTAGATAGATTGATTATTGTTGTATTTTATCAGAGAAAAATATAAATCTATGAAATAGTAATAAAATAATAGAAATGCAATAAAAAATAATAAAAATTGTTTTGAATAAATGTATTTAGAAGTTTCAAGAATCCTTTCATTGGGTGACAAATTTTACATGGTATCCTTGAATATGCGGTATAAATCTAATTAAAAATAAATAGGTTTGTAACACGAAGAGTGAGGAAAAATGATCCGACCACAAGTATTGTAAATTTCTATGAAATTTGTGAAGAAAATAAAATGAAAAATTCTGCAATTGAATTCTACTATTTTTTAAATAATCTACTAATATTTTCCCTAAAAATACTATTATTTGAAAAAAATTTAAAAAAGTCTTTAAAATATCAAAAACAACTTTTTAAAAAGCCTTGATTATTTATAGGCTAAAATAATGAGCAATAATGACGAATTTTGACTGAATTGTTCTTATACCAAAATCTTGCAGCAAAAGTATTTTTTCACCACAATTTAAGAAATAAATATTTGTTTGATTTCTAAATTACAATTTTAATTCAATTTTAAAATATTGGCAGCTTAAAATCACATTTAAAACGCATCATCTAATAATAATATATCCTCAAGTTCGAAGCTTTAAAATTAAATATCTGATATATCATGCACCAAAGTAACTTCATTTAGCTGCCTTTGTAGATAATTAATACTGCTTGTGATCCTGTTTCATGTTTTTTTTCCTTAAAATAAAATAAAAATAATTTATGGCCCTTAAAGATTTAAGGGAATATATTTTATATTCATCATTAGGATTGCGATATTTGTATGTACTTCTCTTTATGCAAGTAAACACACTTTTTTATTCTGCTCTCTATCATTCTCAATATTTGTATTATTTATATCTATCACAGTTCACTTCATGATCCAATTATTTTGACCCATTTTTAAACTAAAATTTCCATCCAAAATTTTAGATAAATAACATGACCACTTTTATCTGTATTTTTTCTACCAAATTTGTATGATTTGAATATGTTCCTTAGTCTTAGATTCCATGAAATTTCGTTTTATAATTTTTTCAGTAATTATTTAATTAACAAATTCGCAAGCTGTCTTTTTTAATTTCCAAGGGCACTCCAATGTGTTTTGCAATGAAAAAATAATTTTGAAAAAAAAACACAAACTGTAAATGGGTATATTATTAATAATTAGTTGTGTAATTATGTGTCTGAAATATAGAATCTGTTAAAAAGAGTTAACAGAGAATATAAAATCAGTTATTATGTTAATGAATTACAATCTTCTCTTAAAAGATATCACTAAAAAAAAGGCAAATAAATCAATAAAAATAATTTCTTTATTTTTTGGAATTATAATTCTACACTTCTTGGAAGTATATTTTTGCTTTATTTTTCTAAAAATTCATAGGTTTCATTGATTATTATGATGATATTCCAAATCTGAAATTTTTAGTCCTGGAAAAGAAGAAGAATTTAAGAAAACATAAAAATAAAACTTGGAAATAATAATAAAAAAACGACATTAGTTAAATTAGTTTACATGAAAATTTAAATTCTTCATGTATTTTTAAATTATTATTTAAAAATATTTTTTTGTAAACGGCTTTCCTAATGCTATTGAAGATTTAATTCTATTAGTTTAATATTTGAATACCGACTAAATTCAGTCAATAACTGGATTAAAATATTGTTAGAATCAGGATATAACACAATAAATCTCTTTTTAACGAATTTAAAGAATTAAAAGTTTTTTCTTTGCTCTTAATCACGAATGAAATTAAAATAAAATGAATAATCTGCACGAAAATTTGATTCTTTTTCTATTGGAATGATAAAATTAGTAAATATAAACTATCCTTTAAAAATTAGTTAAATATTTATATTATGCATTTAAGATAATACATTTTAATGGATTAGGCAACTATTTTTAATTTAAACCCAATTATTACTAGGCAATTATTATTAATAATTATTAGGCAATTACTAATAATAATTATTAGGCAATTATTATAATTATTATTAATTTAAACGCAAAATTATTCAATAAATAAGTTTTATATTTTAAGATATGAATTTTGGTTGACAGATCACAAATTACTTAGTTGAGAAATAACTTTATTTCTATATAAAAAAGGAATAATTTCAAAAAAAATAAATAAAGGCTAATTTCGTCTTATTAATTTTATAAATTTATAATAGAAACTCAATCTATATAATGAAAAAAATACTTACCAAATTGCGAATAAATTTAATTAAAATTGAACTCCGTAGAAATTAGATCTCAAAGATATCGTCCATATCCGAGATAGCCAAGGTTATATCTTCCATAGAATCCATAAGGACCATATCCGTAGCCGAGTCCATCATATCCGTAAAAGGGTGCGTAGGCACCCAAGTATCCATTATATCCGAGGCCATAAATTCCGTAAGGAGCCTCCCCTTTGTAGAAATGTCTGGCGCTCACTCCATCTCCGTATCTGTATGGTATGAGAGAGGCGGATGCAACAGCTGCCATAGCCAAAACAAGTGCGATCTACAGAAACAATAGAGCAATAAGATAATATGTTTTTACTATAGCAAAAAATATTTTCTGTTTATCAAAATTGCATTTTATAATCGGAACCCCCGACATTTACAAAAGAAAAATAATGTGATTGAATTATCCAAATTAAAACAAAATGACTGTCCATATTTCAGATAGTATTCCATCTCAACAAGTAGATTCTGTTCTTTTCACTACAGCCCTGTGCATTTTTTTTATTTCTTAGACCTCTTTTAAATTTATATTTTTCAATCATTTTGCACATAATTATTATTTAACAGATATTTATCGCTCAATTCTCGAGTACATATTATCCATTTCTTAAAGCTTGCATGAATTAGTCAATTATTATTTCCTAAAATATATATTTTTTAAATTAGTAATAGAAATTTTGTATTTGAATTCTTCAATTTCATTTAAATATTTAATTTTCGTAATAAATTCCATTTGATATTCAGTTTTTTGGATAAAAAATATACAAAAAATATATTTATTTAAAATTAAATCAAATTTAATTGTAACATTAAGTTTTATTATGCTAAAATAATATTTATTTCTTTGTTGAAAGAGGTTTTGTTTAAAAAAGTTACTTACTTTACTAATTACTATTTCTATCATTTACAAAAATGGAATGCATTCATAACTTTATATCAGTATGGCAAATAAAATTTAAAAAAAAAACTTACCACTACTTTCATCATCTTGGAGTGCTGGATTTTTCTCCTTTCTCCTCTGTTTCACAGTATTAAGTATGATGACTTTTTGGTTTTATTCCCCCGTTTATATATACAAGACAATTTCGCTTGGCCCTATTTTCAATTCTAAGAATTTAGTTGAAAGATAAAAAATAGCGACTAAAATTAAGATAAAATCAGTTGCATTATGCATATGTAAAAGATAAGACGTTTCATAGGCGATTTTAATGTTGAATATTTTGAGCTTTAAAACAGTTTCCTGACAAACATCTTATTTTTAAAAAAAAGTTTTAACATTATTTTCTTTATTATGTTAATAACAAATTAAGCAAAACCATCGCATTATTGTAACACATTATTGTCTGATTAGCATGTTAGACAATTTTTTACACAACTGCTGCTTTAAAATTAGAAAATCAGTATTCATTTTTATCTATAATTCAAAAATCAGTATTAGAAGATAATAAAATAGGTTTTTTTATTTAAATTTGATTTACTTTTATTTGCCAAATGGTGTTAAAATGAGGAAAAAATAAGCTTTTAAATTTCTAAAAGAACAAATGTTTCAAGTACATAAATAAGAGTTTTTTTCCAAACGGGAATTTTTTAAAACATTTTTCCCAGCAATGAAAGAGTAACTGCCAGTTGACGATAATGATCGTTTGCAGTCTCAGAATATGAAGAAAAGTTTATTTGGTGGATTTTGGAAAGTAGTGAAAAAGATATAATCCAATTTCATCCCTTTTTCAGTCTTTGACATATGAATTGCATTCTTGAAAAAAATGTAAAAAATTCTTACTTTGAAGCTGTTTTTTTCTAGTCTTTCCCTTCAAATAATATTATGTTTTAAAAAGAGAGATAGTGATTTGTACTGAGGTAGCAATTTCACTATAGCACCTGGTCTTAAAGTCTATCTAAAATCTCTGAAACCTTTCCGAAATGTAAAGCAGATTTGTCACAAAACATTTTGATAGTGAATACTGCGAATGTCTCCAACATGTCAAGTTTCCGCGCTACGCCAGCCTGAGTGCGCTTGGCCCTGACGGATTTGACGTGCACCAGGCTCACATACACGAGGGTTCTTCGGAAGAGCCGAGTCTCGAACTCAGAAGCTTCCAGATTTATCACAAAATCATCACGACTCCAATTGTATCCTCAATAAATTATATCAGTTTCTAAAGAGAAATTTTTTTGCTACGCATCAATGTTATCGCATCATTAGTTTTCATCAAAAATCAAAATTTTGATTTTAATGTCAAACTTTATCCAGTCGGATTCCAAAGAAAATTTTAAAGCCAAATAATTAAAGTCAAATTTATATTATATGCCAGACACAACAGGAATAAATTACCAATTATCTTCATATCCGAAAAACAGCATGTTTCCTTTTTACAATTGTCTTTGACAGAAGCTGTTATGCAAAAAAATTCTCGTGGAATTTCTTGAGGATATAGTAATGTTTGGATAATTTAAAAAACTTATAACATATATAAAAATAATTTGTAAAATGTATTAAGCTTTTAAACAAACTTAACAACTGATGAATTAAGGCACATGTTTTAAATTGTACTAAGATTATTTGTGGTAAACAAGATGCGTGGATGCTTTACAATTATGAAAGAGTACAAACCGTCTCTGTACTTTTATATAAAGCCAACTGAACAACAGTTGAATGAACTTCACTATCATGTATGTAATTATAATTTGAATTTTTATCTTTAAATAAAATTAAAATTATGAAAAAATATAATAATTTATTATTTTGATGCTGAGAAGAAAAAATACTCTGTTTTAATGGATAGTGTGAAAGTATTTGCTTGAATGCGAAAGAGCTCTAGCGAAAATAGTAAAATTTATTTTATCCACTGAATGAAAATATATCTTTAAATAATGTGTGTTCATGGCTTACATAGATTAGAAAATTATATTAAAACCCAGATCATACTGAATTTCAAAATCTTTAAAAATATTCATTTTTCATGGAAGATGCACGAATCACAAGCATCAATACAAGCGTCACATTCCTGATGAAAGAATTTCAAAGAGATTTTCGAAAATTAAAAGTTTGTTTGAAACTTCTTCGGAAGTAACAGTGTTTCTCAATTATATCATCCTTGTAGATACTATGGGTACATTAGATTACCCGTTCATATTTTAATGCTCCTCCCATTTAAAGTAGAAATATAAATTAGACATTTTCGAATGATCTTATAAACGGAAACAACTGGTTAACCTGATGAAGAATAATTAATGCTTAGAATCCACATTCATTATTCTATAATTAATCACCAAAAATTTAAGAATCAAAATTAAATATTATTTATGTTTTAAGATATATCTTATTCAATAACAAAGCATTAATTTATAAGCTAATAGATGGTGACAATGTATTTTAATAATTATTAAAAATTACTTCTTTCAAACTGCTTGATTATATCTTGAATTATTTTATTAATTTCGGAGATATACTATAGAAATTAGAATCTTTCCAATGGTATAGGTATCTTATTGCATGTATTTTTCATTACTTTTAACAGATTATATATTTTCTTCCTTCCCATGATGTTCTGTTTCATTTTTAGTAAAAAAATTTTTTATCCAGGTGGTATCTCATTTTGTGCTTAAGAAATATTTGAGAGATTTCGTCTATAAATGAACGAAAGATATGATTGAAAGTCAGATACTCCTCGGTATTCTGAACTATACATGCAGATCATAAAACAAGACTATTCTCAAGTGTCAAAAATATGTTTTTGAAATTCCTGCATGAAAATTATTCTGAAGACTATACAAATACTATACATCACTTTTGAATTTCAATTCTTGCCTAATCCCTTCAGAACGATCCATAAGTAGTTATTGTACAGATTATATTTTTTAAAAATTAGTTGTAAAAAGCTGTAGAGGAAAAACATTTTTTCTCCAGTTTTATTAGGCATTTACGCAGACTCAAGACAATGAGAGTACTCTTCTGTATTCAAAGTGTTTTTACAGTTATTTCTACAAAATATTATACAAATCTCCTGACTAATCATTGTAAAAATATTCTGAATTTCTATCGGTGTTGTATTTTCGTGGAGTTTGTCATTATCTCCATTTCCTATCTTGCATTTTCACGCGTCTGAGTTCACTTGTTAAATTGCATCTTCAAATATTTATTAAATTAAAAAATGTTGCGGATAATTTATTAATCGAAACATATTCGGTCTATTTCCAGAGTTACTTGGCTTTCATTAACTAATATTGTGAAACAAAAAATTCACTCATTTCTTATTAGAATTTTGTAGGCTGTAATATGATCAAAACAACAGATTAATTACTTCTTGTGCTAAATATTATATACAAAACACAGTTTTGTATGAAAAATATATTTGATCAAACTGAAATAAATTTATTATATTTCTTAAATTTACAAAGGTATCAAGTAAATGTTTCTTCAATTCCACTTCAGTTCTTAAAGAAATAAAAATATTAACCCTAAGAACTTAAGTTTCCCGAAATGCAACTTTCACATGAGTATTATTTTATAAGGTAAACATAAAAATGATTACCTTGCCTTCTAAATTAGTGAATCACAATTTTTAAATAAATATTTAATAGTTATCCTTCAAACTTTTATGATACAAAGTTGGTAAATATGCCCGTGAACAAGTACAAATACTCATTAAATTAGCTATCTGTATCAAATAAATATCGTCGTATTTTTCAATTGCTGCTTTCAAAATTTCTGCAGTGTTATCTAAACTCATATTGTTTGAATTATTTAATTGTCTGGATATCGTGGTATCTATCATCGAGATATTTAATGAATTCAAATTCATAATTTCAATGATCTCACGTATTTAGGGATATAATATTTTGATAAGAAAAGAATCCTTTATTGAAAACAATATCAAAAATTCTGTGTTAATGTTATGATTGGGAATATAAATCTATGAAATAACTGAATAGCAGAAGCAAAAGGCATAGATAAAAATATCTTGAATGAATGTACCTAGGAATTTTAAGAAATCTATTATTTAGTGAAAAGTATAAAAATGTTAAATATTTTAATTAAAAGTCTTTACACATTTTAAAGAAAAGCGAGGAATTATATATATATATATATATATATATATATATCATATACCAAATCACTTGTTCCCAAACCTCCACATAAAATTAATACATAATGGGCTTCTTTTATATGCCTTTCTTAAAATATATATAAAAATTATTTATGAGTATTTGGGATTTAAGGAAATTACTTTGTGAATATCTGGAGGATGTGTTTTCGAATTTTTTCATATCAGATTAAGCTGATTACTTTTATTTCACTCTCTGTCAAGAGCCATGTTTTGTATAATTTATATTTAACACATTATAATTCATTGAGTAATCCATTTATATTACTCCCTTTCTGAAGTAAAAATTCCATGAAAAATTATAAACATATGTTATGACTTTTTTCTACACACTTTTTTTTTCTACACACACATTTTTTTGTAAGTAGCTTGCTTATGTGTCTTGTGTATATTCGAAATCTCTTTTGACAGTTTTTTTAGTATTGTTTTTACTAGAAACATCTTCTCAAAACCTCATAATATGTTTTAAAATCAAGAATATGAAGGATTGTGTGGAAAAAAGATATTATTATCTTATAGAAACCGATATTTTGTAATAAATGTTTATATAATCATATGCATGGAATAGAAAATATCTTAAAGAAAGATTTTGTTTTTGAAAGTCTTTAAGCACAATATTCAGTAAACGATTAGGTTGATAAATTGTACCATTTTCTGTATTTTGAAATATTACTACAACGAGGCAAATAATTCAAAACTCAGCATTTATTTATTTTTTACAGTAATAAAGAAAGATGAATAATTACAATAATAATTTATCATTCTTTGAAAGTTAATTTTTGCTTCATTTTTCGAAGAAATCTTCGTCTTGGTAATGATTAATATTATATCACAATTCAGAAATTTGCAGTCCTGTAAAAAAAAGAAATAATTTAATTATATGTATAAAAACCGAATTAAAAATAAAATAGGCTTAAATAAAATTTGTGAAACTAATTTACAAAAAAATATATATATTTAAAAATAATTAAATTATTCATTTAAATTTTTTCTTTTAAATGACTTTCATAATTCTATTAACAATTTTACAGTATACTTAATTTTACTGATATATTAGCATTTACATATAAGTGAATTATAGATAAATACTTATATATGAACTAAATTAAAATAATACAATAATGTATGAAAAAATATTCTAATGATATTAAATGGAAGATACTATTTTGTAAATTCATATGCTAAATACAACAACATATTGTTGAAATGGGAATATATTGCAGTCCATTTTAAATGGATACCAAAGCGTAAAAGTAATTTAATTTTTTTTCGTAGTACTCTTTATACCTTAGGCAGTTTCAATAAAGTGATTAAATTGCATGAAATATTATTTTCCCTTAGAAATCGTGAAATTATTTTTTAAATATCAGTTATTTTAAAATGTTTTAGTTAAATAAAACTTATGTACTTGAGAAGGTATTTTTACAAGTATTACAAAATAATTTGACATCAAGATGCTCAATGAATCAATTTCATATTTTAGAATCTGAATATATTCAGAGAATTAAAACTATTTTGTAGAGAAACAAAATTTTAAGCTCGTAAAAACATAAACAGTTTGTTCTTTCTTTTTTGAAAAAAAAAAATTAAAATAGAATCTCAGCTAGTAAAGAGAACAAAAAAAAAACATACCAAATGCTGATTAATTTTACTTAAGATTGAACTCCAAAGTAATTAAGATCTCATAACTATCGTCCATAGCCGAGATAGCCGAGGCCATATCTTCCATAGTATCCATAAGGACCATATCCGTATCCTAGTCCATCATATCCGTAATAGGGAGCATACGCACCATAGTATCCATTATATCCGAGGCCATAAATTCCGTAAGGAACCTCTCCTTTGTAGAAATGTCTCGCGCTCACTCCATCACTGTATCTGTATGGTATGATCGAAGCGCATGCAACAGCTGCCATAGCCAAAACAACAATGACCTGTATGAAAAATCAATTAATAAGTGAGTATATTTTATTTTAAACTAGCCGCCTTTGGCGACCAGCTGGTTCGCCATGAGTAAAGCGTTCTAAAATTTTCAATTAAATCACATATTCATTAGCCTTGAAGTAATTCCGGGCATTGATTGACCTGAAATTAATATTTTCGTTAAGATGATGGACGGAAAGTTCTAAAAGTACACCTTTTCCTAATAATATTCTTTAATTTTATAAATGTCAATTTTAACCATCGGTTATGCTTCCAAAATATTAAAAAAAATTTCGATGATGTTGCCAAAATATTAAATATGTTTTTTTAAAGAAAGCGAGAAAGGGAAAAAAGTATTAAATTAATGATAAGGATATTGCAAACGATTACATAAATATGCCATTAAGTCGGGATTTCAATGCATATCCTGTCTAAATTCAATCAGGTTTACAGTAAATAAAGAAGATTTATTGAGTTAATGATCTAGATATTGCAAACGATTGTAGAAACCTTTGCTTTGCATTTATTTTTTAAAGAAAATATCACATTTTATATTTCTTTTATTTTATCCAGTCACGTGCTGAAATTTGCATTTCTGTAGATTTATTTTGCGATGACAATTTTTTTTATTTGAACTTCCGACATTCTTTTATTTTATCTAGTCACGTGCTAAAAAAACATGGTTAAAATATTTCTTTAAAAATTCGTTAAAAATAGAAGCTTACATTATAAATTTAAAAAACTGATACTGTTAGAAAGCTAATTTTTTAATCTTTAATGTGATATAAAAATCATGTTTTTGCGATCATATTTTCTGAAGTTATAGCGGAAAAACGTCGAAATTTCGCTTAAATTTTAATTAATTCAAATTCTAATTAAAAATTCGAAAAAAGGGCTTCGAGGTGTACACTCCCGAGCTCCAAGGTATTCATGTACCATTTTTGGTAGCTGTAGGTCCAACGGTCTGGCCTGTAGAGCGCCAACACGCACACACACATTGAGCTTTATTATAAGTATAGATAAATATATTTCAGTTTGACCTGTTTTATGGATATCTTTTGGCTTAATTTTGTATTTTTATATACATAAAAATCCCTACATAAATTATTTATGTAAAAAGTAGACGAAGAAATTAAATGCAAAAGTAAGTTTTATTATTCTAAAATGGAATTTATTTTTGGTTTAGTGATTAAAAATTATCTTTTTGTTTGTAATAGGTACAAACACGTAATTTATTTGTAACATTACATCGGTATTCCAAATTATGAAATTTCTTACCACTACTTTCATCATCTTGGAGTGCTGGATCTTTTTTCTTTCTACTCTCTTTCTCTGTATTAAGTATGATAATTTTTGTGGCTTTTTTCCTTCCTTTATATACATACGAAAATTTCGCTTGACCGAGTGTTCACGCTGTTTTCAAGGCTAAGAATTTTGATGAAAGATAAAAAATTATTGATTAAAATGAAGATAAAAATAAATGTATAATTCATAAGTTAACGATAAGGTGTTATATTAGGTCAGTTTCATTTTGAGTATTTTGACAGTTGAAACTGTTTTCTGATAAACATTATATTTTAAAATAATTCTCTTAATTCTAATGATAACTGCAAATTGAACAGCATTATTGCATTTTAGAAGCATTTTATCATTTTTTTTGTTTTTAAGCATATTTTGTTTATTTACTTTAAAATTGAAATTGAATGCTCTGAATTTTCATCTCTAATCCAAAAAGGATTTTTGGGAATTTTTGATATTGCATTTTAATTAAAATTCTATTTAGTTCACTAAATGACAATTGCCACGCGTAACAAAAATTATCTGACATTCTTCTAACATTGTACGTCATTTGATATGTCAGAAATGTGAAGGTGCATTCATGAGTTTCAGAAAAATGATGAAAAAAAAGTAGTCTTTATTGAAATTTCTGACCAACAAAAATGTATCAAATAATTAATAGCTGTTGCCTAACAGGAATTTACCAAAAATATTTTCTTGATAAGAAGTTGTTATGTACTAAATGTCCTTAGTGACCTGTTGCATTTGTGGCATATAACGAAAATTTTATTTGGTGACTTCTAGGAACTAAAGCAATTTATCCTGTTTAATGTCTCACCGTTTTCAAGGTCTGATGGATAATTTAAATATGTAAACAGTCGCAGAAAATTCTTCATTTTAAATTTTTTCAGTCCTTACCATTGATATAAAATAGTAACAAAACTTCATTGTTTGTAGATTAGATGTAATAACTACACCATGCCTATAGTCTTCGCACTGATGCAAGCAATATGTTGACCCAGTTTCATCGTAATCGGTTTATCGTTAAAGTAACGCATAAAAAATGAACAACCAAAAATTCATTTTTATGTAATGATTTATCTATGACAGATACTGAATACGATTTGTCTTTGATAGATACAGATAACAATTACTTATTATTTAATTTTAATTAATACCCCTAAATTAACAGCTTAAATGGATTACTCCTGTTTTTATAGGGCTCTAGTAAGAACAGTAAATTTTATTTTATCTTCTGAATGAAAATATTTCTTTGAAGATTGTGTGGATCCAGGAATGAAGGTAAACTCAGCAGTTCCTTAACTAGATTAGACTCAGCGTTCCTTGCATTATATTAAATCGAAGGAAATAGTAATTCAATATTATTAAATACTAAAATATAATTTAATATTATTGAATTATAAAATATAATTAATATTATTAAATTATTATTTTGTTTAATGATTATATTAAAAAAGAATCAAAATTAGATATTAGTTATTCTTCAAGATATATTTTGTTCAATAGCAAAGTATTAGTTTATAAGTTTATATATGATGATAATTCATTGTAGTATATTTCAGTAAAAATATAATTCTAATGGCTTAAATATATATCTTGAATTATTTTATGGATTTGGATGATAAATGTTATGGAATCTTTAAGCGGACTTTCATGCACATTTTGTTTAGTAATTTTTAATTAAAACCTTTTCCTTTCCAACTACTTTTTGTTATCGCATTATGCAATATGGATTACCTGTCCAGATTATGCCAGAAGACATATTTGTTTCATTTTTACTATGCACATGAACAGATATAAGAAAACATGAGCGCTTTTATATACCAAAGAATTTACATAGTTCTCTATGCAATACATTAAGCGAATCATTTTAACAATATTCTGAATATCTGCCGATAACAGTTTTCGATGTGTTATAATCTACAATTTAATTTCGCATTTCCACTTTTCTGAATATAACTTTCAAATTCTGACATCAAATATTTCTTTATTTGAAATATTCATTAACACATATGTTGTTTATTTCATACTATTATGTTATTATTATTCAATAGAAAAGAAATCGGACTTCTTGAATTTTCCTCTTATTGATATCTTGCTCGAGTTTAACAATTTTGCATAAAATAGAATTTTCATTAATGAGTTGTAGAAGTTTCAAATATTTATTAATATTATATGTTCTTTGACAATTTTTTATATACCTTTGTGTAAAGGTTGGTTGTGAAGATTAATAGAAAATAATGTGCAAAAGAAGAGTATCATTTACAAGAATTAAATTATGAATTTCTCGAAACTACACATGTATAAATTAAATTCTTATTAAAATATAAAGTGAAGTATATCGCGAA
This sequence comes from Argiope trifasciata, assembly GCA_026543055.1. NCBI lineage: Eukaryota > Metazoa > Arthropoda > Arachnida > Araneae > Araneidae > Argiope > Argiope trifasciata. The sequence continues at coordinate 5,137,792 of JAPMOQ010032104.1, forward strand.
ATTTAGTACATAGATGAACTGAACATTTACGTTCTTAATAATAGCTCCATGATGTTATGGGACTGATTTCCATTAGAAAGGCTCATATACACACTGAACACAGCATACGTAAGAGAATTAAAATAATATAATTTTATTATCTGAATATTTGTAGGGGTAAATGAAATGATATTATATCTCAATGGTTTAATTCAAATGAAATATAATCAATATCCTCTGTGAAAGGTTGGTCACCAAAGACGACTGTTTGAAAATAAATATGATTCTGAAGACATAAAATCATTCACAGAACAATTTTAGCAACTAAGGTTTTTCAAAAGATAAATTTCATTTAATTATTATTTTGAAATGCAAACATATAATTGATTACTTGCCTACCGATGAAGTTCGTGATTAAAACTTATTTCAATTAATATTTTATAATTAACTTTTACTTTTGTGATACAAATGCTGAAAAATTTACTTGTAAACATGCAGGAATTACTATCTGAATAATTTAAAATCTAGTTGTATTTTAATTCTATTTCTACAATGAAATCTTCTGCATTATTATCTGAAATAGGATTTTGGGAATAATTTAATTGTATGCATAACAGGGTATTTCTTCTACAGATATCTAATGAATTTAAATTCACTGTTGTTGTTATTGTTGCTTATGGCACTTGTCATAGACTTGCCCGCTGACGAAGTCAAACAGTTTAAACCATCTCTGGTTTCAGTAGCGCCATCTAGGCCCAAGAGTACGTTTTCGCTACTCATGTTTCATAGATCGTTTACATAGGATGTACTTCATTCATTCATCTACGTGTCATAATTTAGACTTGATTCACAGAACGATTACCTCTGAATCTGTAACTCAGTGGTGTTTTCTCGATTTGAAAGACTTTGCGGCTACGAAAGATTTATACTTGCATCTACCACCATGCACACGGGAAGTCTTCAGTCGGAGGATTCAAATTTATAATTTCATCAATAAACCATATTCGTGAATGTATAAGATGTCAATAAAAGGGCAATTCTTAATCAAAAATAATGTAAGCAATTCTAAATGCATTTGTGATTAATTGATTCTTAATTTAATATCGGAAATATATAACTTATGCACTATGAAAATAGTACAAGTAGAATTTATTATCAAAAATTAGTCTAAATGCATATAAAAGTTTTAAGAATCATATCATTTTGTAACAAATTTGAAAATACTTTATATTTTATTTAAAAATGCATGTACATTTTAAAAACATTTAAAAGCGAGGAAGAATATTCCACTCATAAAAATTGTAAATTGTATGAAATCAGTCAAGAGTAAAATTTAAAGTGCAACATATGTGTTCTATCATTATTAAAATATTAAGCAAATACTTCTTCTAAATATAGAGTTTTTCAAAGTATGAAAACAATCTTCAAAACACAAGATTGATACTTTATTCAAAAACACATAATCTTTTCATGTAAACTTTTTTAAACAAAAATTAATAATGATGAATTGTTACTGGATGGAATACTATAAATTCCAGTCTTCAGCAGCACAAGAATTTTTTCCTCAAGATATTTTTAATTCACATTAATTTCTTTTGATTTTAAGTTTCCGCTTAATTCCAAAATTCAATTTCTGATTAAGTTTGACAATTGGTAATCGTATTTAAAAAGTGCCATGAAAAATTAGCATGTGTTAAACTTTTTGTTGCGACTTTCAAAATTAAATATATGATATACCATGTAGCAAACTCACTTGAGCTGTTCGCCTTAATGCTCCATAGAAAATTAATATACGTAGTGGTTCAAATTAGTGTACTTTGCTTCGAATATATTTTAAAAAAATCCTTGATGATACTTTAAAATTTAATGAAAACTGCCTTGTCATCATCAGAAAAATTGTGCACTTGTGTGTATTTCTTAATATGCTTGTATGTTAATGTTCTTTATTTCGTATTCTATCACTAGCAACATTTTGCATTATTTATGTTTAGCATAGTGAATTTACTGAAGGATCTATTTAATTTACTCTATTTGTAAGTTAAAAATTCCATCCAAAAATTCTAAACAAAAATTGTATCGCTCATTGTATTTTTTTCTTAATATGGATGATTTGCTTATGTACCTTTAAATAAGAAACTTTCTTTGATAAAACACATCTTAAGAAACTTCCTTTGATAAAATTCTGACTATTTATTTGGATAAAAAATTCAAATTGTACTTTGTTGCTCAAATTTGCCTTCTCGGAACATCCCAGTATGTTTTGCAATCAAGTAAAATATATATTACATGAAAAAACTCGTGATTAACAAGCAGACATGACTATTTAATTAATGAATCTTTTATAATTATTTGTCTGAAATATACAATCTCTTAAAACTTTTACTTTGAAATTCTTCATGCGTGATATTCATTAAACAATTAAGATGATAATCATGGGCATTTTCTATAAAAAAAAAGATACAAAAATGAGACAAATAATTCAATAAAAATCATTTATTTATTTTTTGCAATAATAATTCATTAATTTTTAAAAGTAGATTATTTTATATTTTTTGTAATTATTCACCATTCATCACCATGAACAGTCTTAAGATGATATTCTTGTTCAGAAATTTGCAATCCTGTAAAAAAAGAATGGATTTAATAAATGGCATAAATAACCTTTAAAATAGTAGCAATAAAATTAAAGATAAATTGTGGAACAAATTAAAAAAAAATATTAATTTAAAAAATTCTAAAATTGTTTCTTTAAGGGGATGCTAATAAAGCTACTCATAACTCCATCTTCGAACCAATTTTCCTAATATATTATTATTAATACAATAGCAAATAAATTCAAATATCGTTAGAATTGTGATATATTTCAGTCAATTTTTTAAAGAGATTGAAAAATCTAAAGAATTGTTAGTTTTTTTCATTGCTCTTATTCAGTTAAATAACCTGCATTGAAATTTGCTATTTTTTCTACAAAATCGTTTAAATTAATGTCAGCTACTCAGAAAAAACTTTAATGAAATAAAATGTTTGCCCTTGAGATGTTTCTTTAAATGTATTATAAATATAATTTAATCTAAAAAATTATTCAATGTTTAATTTTTTATATATCAGGATGCGAATGTTCTTGAGGAATAACAAACTAGGTAAGAAATAAAATATTAAATTTAAAAACATTTTTTCGATTTAAAAAAGAAGAATCGGAAAAAAACAAAAAACGCTGTGTACGTCTTATTTATTTATTTTTAAAATCTATTTTGGTGTCTTAACTAATAAAGTGGAAAAATACACACCAAACGCTGATTAAATTTATTTAAAAGTGAACTTACGTAATAAACGAAAGCTCAAAGGTATCTTCCATATCCGAGAGAGCCGAGGCCATATCTTCCATAGTATCCATAAGGACCATATCCGTATCCAAGTCCATCATATCCGTAATAGGGAGCATACGCACCATAGTATCCATTATATCCGAGGCCATAAATTCCGTAAGGAGCCTGTCCTTTGTAGAAATATCTGGCACTCACTCCATCTCCGTATCTGTATGGAATGAGCGAGGCGGATGCAACGACTGCCATAGCCAGAACAAGAGCGATCTACATAGGGAATCGAATAATAAATTTTAGTAAAAATTAGAAAGAATTAGAAAGGAAAAAGTTTTTTTTCCTGGTTTCGTTACAAATCAGTAAGTAGAAATATTTTCAACTACTTTTTTAAATAAAAATATTTAATATTTTGTTAAATACTTATAGAAATCGAAAATTCAATCGAAGTTAATGCAATGCTAAAATAAATGAACCAAATTAGTATCAAAATTTATAATCTCAGTTTGATTTGACAGTAGCGGTGCTCATTTTTTAAATTCCTATCTAACAGTAGCATTTCACAATCACTTTGCACATATATTGAGTCATAATTATTTCTCACCAGAAATTTATTCTAAATTTCTCGTGTTTTTATTTTAGTATAGCTTTTACGAGTTAATTTTTTAATTAAGATGTTTATCTATATTAATAATATAGAAATTACATACTTTCACTTTTATTTCAATAAGTAATTTTCATCGCAATTTCCTTTCTTGAATCTGTTGTTTATATAAATAAAATTCAATAAAATTGTATTTATTTTAAAAGTGAACAAATAAATTGAAAGTAATATTAAATTTTATTTTATTAAATTGGAATTAATTTTTCATTCAAGGGTCTTTCGTTTTAGTTCATTTTCTTTCAAGGGTCTTTAATCTTATCATTTTTATTTGTAATATATACATACACGTAGTGTATTCGTAACATTATATCTACATTGCAAAATAAAATAAAAAATCTTACCACTGCTTTCATCATGTTGGAATGCCGGATCTACCTTTGTTACTTTCTCTTCACTTTTAAGGTATTAAGTATGATAACATTTTGGTTTTGCTCCGTCGTTTATATATACACAAAAAATTCGCTTGACTGAGTGTTCGCTCTTTTTTCAATGCTAAGAATTTTGATGAAAGATATAAAATAAAGCTATGATTAAAATTAAGATAAGAATAATGCATAAATTAACGATAATATCTTACAGTAACTCAGTTTGATATGGAATATTTTGAGCTTTACAGCTTTTTTCTGATAAATATCGTGTTTTTTTATATTTCTTTCACTTCTAATGATAATTGCAAATTAAACTAACTATCGTATTCTCATAATACTTTTTCCCAAATTTGGTTATTTGCTTTAAAATTGAATATCAGTGTTCAGTCATATTTATCGGTAATCCAAGTGTGGATACTGTAAAGGTTTTGAATTGTACTTTTATTGAAATTCGATTTAGTTTACAATGTGACAATTGCTGCTTGTACCGGGAATCAAATGATCTTTTTCTCACGTTGCTTTGTCATTTAAGGAATCGAAAATTTCTTGAAATTTTGAATTCGGAAATGAAGACAAAATATAGCACAAAAAAAATCTTCAATAAACTTTCTAATGGTTAAGAAAAAGTATCAAACGTAATTCTAATAGTCAAAAATGTATCGTATGGTAGTTGCAACCAACCAGGTTTTTATTAACAATTTTTACTTGGCAATAAGTGATTAAATGTCCATTGCCAATAATGATCGATTGCAATAGTAGCTTATAAAGAAAATTTCATTTGGTGGCATTTGAGAAGTAGTGAAAATCCTCCTGCTAAAAATCCAGGAGTGAATACTGTAAAGGATCTGAATTGTACTTTTATTGAAATTCGATTTAGTTTACAATGTGACAATTGCTGCTTGTACCGGGAATCAAATGATCTTTTTCTCACGTTGCTCTGTCATTTAAGGAATGGGAAACTTCTTGAAATTTTGAATTCGGAAATGAAGACAAAATATAGCACAAAAAAATCTTCAATACACTTTCTAATGGTTAAGAAAAAGTATCAAACGTACTTCTAATAATTAAAAAATGTATCGTATGGTAGTTGCAACCAACCAGGTTTTTATTAAAAGTTTTTACTTGGCAATAAGTGATTAAATGTCCATTGCCAATAATGATCGATTGCAATAGTAGTTTATAAAGAAAATTTCCTTTGGTGGCATTTGGGAAGTAGTGAAAATCCTCCAGCTAAAAATCCAGGTGCGAATACTGTAAAGGGTCTGAATCGAATTTTATTGAAATTCGATTTAGTTTACAACGTGACAATTTCTGCTTGTACCTGGAATCAAATGATCTTTTTATCACGTTGCTCTGTCATTTAAGAAATGGGGAACCTCTTGAAATTTTGAATTCAGAAATGAAGACAAAATATAGCACACAAAAAATCTTCAATAAACTTTCTAATGGTTAAGAAAAAGTATCAAACTTACTTCTAATAGTCAAAAATGTATCGTATGGTAGTTGCAAACAAACAGGTTTTTATTAAAAGTTTTTACTTGGCAATAAGTGATTAAATGTCCATTGCCGATAATGATCGATTGCAATAGTAGCTTATAAAGAAAATTTGATTTGGTGGCATTTGGGAAGTAGTGAAAATCCTCTTGCTAAAAATAAATGCTAAAAAAATTATGAAAAATTCTTTTCTTGATAACTTTCTCCCAGCCCTACACTTGAAATGAGCAGACAATTAAACTGTTTTTCCCGTATTCTATGGGTACATAGATTTGTCTAGTTTTGATAGTCGTAAGCAAAAAATAAAACCCTTCATAATGATTATAACTCAATATTAAAATTGCTTCGAAAATATATAAGACAAGTATTCTACAGTTTTCCATGTGAATGAAAGTAAGGAAATATTTCCAGGTGTCATCATGCTAGATAGTAAAAAAAAAAAAAAAAAGAAAAAAGAAAAGAAAACAGTCAAGCAGTTAAAAGGGATGGGAGAATCTTACAAGAAGAACTCATTTTCGTTATAATACCTGAATTTGAAACCTATCCGAAAGCCCCTAAACCTTGCCGAAAATGTCAAATCGAACTATCATCAAACCGCATTGAATACTGCGAATATCTTTCTGTTCTCAATGTGCCATATTTCTCAAATAAATGCAAATTTTAAAGGATTACTAAGAAGTCTTCAACAAGCTAAATTAGTTTTTGAATCAATTATTTGTTTATTATATTATTATTTCTTTTGCCATACATCCCAGAATTTGATTTGCATCAAAAATTAAAATTTCAAAGGAAGTATACTCGCTCTTGATTTTAATTTCCTGGAAACTTTCAGATAGTTGGTACAAAAAAAAAGACAAATTAAAGCAAAAAAATAAAATCCCAATTTTTATTATATTCTAAGCTATAAAGGATGAAATAGACAATAGTCTTCATATCCGAAAAGCATTATATTTTTATTTAACAATTGTCTTTGATTAAATATGATTATAACAAAATCTTTCCTTTAGAATTTCTTAAGGATATAATAACTTTCGAATAGTTAAGAAATATTAACATCGTTAAACGTAATTTGTAAAATTTCTAACTTTTAAAATCAAAGTTGTCAGTTCATGAATACTAAATGGATGAATGCTTAGGATTTGAATGGCATTCATAATGTTTTTGATAAATAAAATATATGGTTTTCATTAACTATTGTTGTTATATATACACGAAACTATTGCAAGAGGTTCAAAAATCCCAATAATTTTGTTGGCTCTAATCTAATTAGATTTCAAATTATTTCATGCAAAACACGCTTAGTAAAAAATTTATTTTTCAATGTAAACCTCTTTTGATCAAACCGTAGATACGAGTTAATATCCAATTTCAAAAGCGCGGGGCTCAGTACCTGCTCCCTTTCCCATATATGTAATTATCTGATGTGGCAATATAATATGCTCTTGGTAACAGAATCACCAAGACACTGTTTGGGAAGATGTAGAGAGAATAAGCGTAAAATGAAGGAGCGATTTAAAAAATGGATTTTGTATTTCTCGAAACTACAAATTTATGATTGAAATGCTTCTTCAATTCGCACTCCAATCTTAATAAGTAAAAATATTAACGATATAATTTTTGAAACAGAAGTTTGGAAAAATTCAACTTTAACATGAATATTATTTTTAAACATAAATAAAATAATTAGTTGCGTACTTATGCAGTTAGTTATAAAACTTTTTGCAATAAATTTTTATTAATTTACTCTTTTTTTTAATTTTTGGATACAGATGCTGGAAAGTATGCTTGCAAACACGAAAAAAATACATATTTTATTAGTTATCTAAATGATTTGAAATCTGTCGTATTTTTATTCCCCTTTATATTAATAATTTCTACAAGGATTTATAAACAAGGATTTTGTGAATTATTTAACGATATGTATATTGTGAAATATAGTGCTCACATGTTTAATGAATTCAAATTCATAATTTCATTAATCATTTGTGTTCAAGAAAATATAAGATACCGATTAAAAGACAATTTTCACAATAATGTAAGAAAATCTGAATGCGATTAGAGAATTATTGCTTCTTGTTATGTTAATATTATGATAGGAAAATATAAATCTATGCAAGGACAAAATAATAGTACAATTTATATTCAAAAAATAGCCTTGAATAAATATATCAAGATATTCGTGGAATTCTATTACTTTTTAACGAATATGAAAATGTATTTTTTAAAAGAAGGAAAATATAAAACTTTGAAACAGCGAAACAGATCGGAAAACTGTTAAATATGAATGACATTAGTTAAGATTCAATGGAAAGAGCAACACCTCCATTATATCATTTTAAAATATTATTTCTCCAAAGTACAATACTATTGGAAAATATAAAATCTATTCAAAGCTCCAAAAAGATTTCTTTTAAGAACTTGTATTTATAAGCAAATCTTTTAAACTAAAAAAATAATAATGATTAATTATGACTAAGCTGAGTAAAAAGTGTTATAAAATTTTGTAACACAAGTATTTTTTCTTGAAGACTTTTTTAAAAACTACCATTTGCGTTCATTCTTAATCATCAATTTTAATCTAAATTTTAATTTCCACCTGAAGTTAGCAACTTAAAATCATATTAAGAAACGTCATCCAATACTAACAGGTGCTCATTTTCTATTTGGCAGGTTTAAAATTTATCATGTACTAAACTTAGTTGAACCACTCACTTTAATTCTCCATTGAAAATCAATACATCTCCTGTTACTACTTAATGTACTTTTCTAAAATTGCAGATTATAAGAAAAAATATTTTGTAAACATAAACAAGATTATGAACTTGTATATATTTCTTAATAGATTTTCTCGCTTGAGCTCTATCACTTGCAAAATTTCGCGTTATTTATATTCATTAAATAATGTACAGTCGATTCCGGTTAATCGGATCACATCGGGACGCGATCATTTTGGTCCTAATAACCGGCTGGTCCGATTACACGAACATGCCCTATGTTACAAGACGAGACGTGCTATACGTAACATATTAAAATGTCATTATGACCTTTATTGTGCGGCACACGCGTATGGCGAAATACAAACAAGAACTACTGTTGCCTATGAACTTTATTCATTGAAAATAAATTTACAAACAAATTCTTCGAAACGATCTACACGATACCCAGCATGCGAAGCACAATAAAAAAAAGTTCTTATCAAATTTAAGTCAACGTTTGAAGAACTTACTACCGAGCTGCCCGTTCTAAGAAACAAAGAGCTTGCTCATTTCCCACTGATTCTTTTCCCTTTCGGACTTCCTGCTGTACACAGGCGATTTGTGGCTTCTTTTTCATCTTACCTTCCACGTTCTTTGGTCCGTTTAAACGGAATTTTGGTTCAAATAAGTGAATAATATTAGGCTTATGTACATTGGATTTGTTTTGGTTCTTTAAGATTCGGTCCGATTAAGCGGCTGGTCCGATTACCTGGTGGTCCAATTAACCGGATTCGACTGTATTTATATTTCTCTACTTCTAAATTAAAAATTCTATCTTAAATTTTTGATAATTTTTTCGTAAGTCGGTGTGTTTGTTCTTCTAAATATGGATGACTTGTTTATTTGTCTATTTTTATGTATTATTATTATATATTTTTATTCTTTTCGTAGTTTCATTGTGCATGTTATTATCTTCCATTCACTTTTTTCGTATTTTCGCTGAGCTCATTTTTATCTGCCATTCACCTTTTTTTATGTATTTTCACTCGCCTGGATTCTATTACTAAATTCCAAACTCAAACAATACTTATGATCTCTCTTATTATTAATGAGAGTACTTAAGAATCAAGAAAAAAAGTATTTACAAAAAATCAAACCATTTTCTAAATAAACTATAGTTTTGAAGCAATCCCAGCATTTGATATTAGGATTTCGCAGACTGCATTCAAATTACACAACAGATAAGTACTTTGAGCATAACATGTCATGGTAATAAATTAATTTTTACCATGAAAAGTAAGTGCAAAATCATTTATGATCATATTGAACATAAATATTGAAATCCAAATTCAAAAAAAGTGGCTTTTCGGCACTTGCATTTTAAAAAATAGTTAAAGCTCTAATGTGATAATGTAAAAAATTGTTTGATAGTAGAATTGTTCAAAGGCTTGTTGGGAAAATAAGTAGTGAGACGATGCGCAAAAGTAAGGTACTGTTTTAAAGGAATTAAGTATCGAATTTCTCAATATTACAAATAGTAATGTTCTTTCAACTCGCACTATGATTCTTAAGGAATAAAAATATTTATACTATGACTTTAGGATTTAAAGTTTTTTGATAGGCACTTTTCACATTAGTGTTATTTTGAAAAGTAAACATAAAAATGATTAAATGGCCTACTAATATAGTGATTTATAGAATTTCTTTTAATAAATACTTAATAACTAATTCTTTAACATTTGTGATAGAAAGGTTGGAGACTATGTTTTTGAAGTTTTTTTGATAGGCACTTTTCACATTAGTGTTATTTTGAAAAATAAACATAAAATGATTAAATGGCCTACTTATATAGTTATTTATAGAATTTCTTTTAATAAATACTTAATAACTAATTCTTTAACATTTGTGATAGAAAGGTTGGAGTCTATGTTTTTAAACACGCATAAATGTATTAAATTAGTTTTCTGAATCATTTGAAAAATCTTCTTATTTTTATTCCCTTGGAACTCTAAATACTTCCACAATGTTAGCTAAAAATTTTTTCATTATTAATTTTATATATATCGTGGTATCTCTTTTGCGGATATGATAGAATTCAAATTTATAACTTTATTATCATTAACTTGTTCAGGATTATATAATATTTAGATGAAAAGGCTATTCTTTACTATAAATATTGAAATAAATTCTGAATGTAGTTTAGAATTTAATACTGCTTATTGTGTTTATTATATGAGGGTATACTAGTCTATGAAACAACAAAATAACAGAAATGCGATTTAGTATCAAAACTTAATATTGAATAAATATTTCTAAAAGATTTAAGTATTCTATTATTTTTTGACTAATGAGAAAAGGCAGTATTTTTGAAATAAAAATACATGTAAACTTCCGAAAAAACGCTGTCGTAAAAGCTTGTAAATATGTATGAAATTTGTTAAGAATAAAATGAAAATAGCAATACATGAATTTTGCCATTTTTAAAATATTAAGCAACTATTTCGTCTACATATAATAGTATTTGAAATTATAAAAATACACCTTCAAAAGATAAAAACTACTCTTTTTTTAGAACTTGTAATTATTTGCAAGTGAATTATTTTTGTAATCAAAAAAATATAACAATGAATATTATTTGGGATTTGGGTTAAAATTTCTAAGACCCTGCAGTGCAATTATTTTCTACTCAAGGTATTTTTTTAATGTTTAAATATTTTAAGAGTCAGTTTTAGATCAAGTTTCACTTTCTAATTGAGAAGACAATTTAAATGCATATTTTAAACCCTGAATGCAGTATCAACATGAATTCAAATTCAATTTGGATAGCAAACTTATGAACTAAGCCAAATTCTTTAACTCTATAGAAAATTAAAACATCAAATGCTCCTGTTTTATATACTTTAATTAAAATACAAAAATAACATTTAAGTTATTGTAACGTTTAATGGTAATTGCTTTGTCAACATCAGAATGGTTGTGATACATGTATGCATTTTTTTATACGCGTGTAAAATGTTCTTTTTTTTGCACTCGATTGAAAGAAGTATATTTTTATAATATTTACTACAGTTAAACCGCAGAATGAAAGATTTACATTATTCCAACGGTGTATTTAACATGGCATGCAAAAACTATAAACAAATGTTTTGTCTCTTATTGCATTTTTTTCTGGATATGGATGATTGTCTTTTACGCCTTTATCTTTAGACACACACACAAAAAAAACCGTGCTGTAATAATTTTTGACTATTTATTTACTTAAAAATTGTATTATTTATAAAATTGTACTACTTGGCTCAATATTTATCTCCTCATAACCTTCCAATATGCTCTACTTTAAAGCAAAATACAAATTCTATTAAAAAATATGGGAAATCATTAACTAATAGCTATAGTTATTATATGTAGTAAACGATCGCATAATTATTGGACTGAAATATAAAATGTCTTAAAGAAAGTTTATGCTTTGAAAATCTTCATGCGTGTTATTCATTAAACTATTAAATTTATAATAATGGACATTTTGTGGAAAGGTTATTGCAGAAATGAGGCAAATAATTCAATCAACAAAACTTTTTTATTTATTTATTTGCAATAATAATTCTTCACTTTAAAAAAATAAATGTTTGCATCATTTTCAAGTAATTCTTCGTATTGGAAGATTCTTTATGATGATATTCTAGTTCAAAAGTTTTGATCCTGCAAAAGAAGAAGCAATTCAATAAATTATATAAATAACATATAAAGTAATGATAATAAATTTAAAAAAGATTTTTAAAACTAATAAAACACATAATTTATAAAAAAATTCCAAAATTATTATTTTAAAATTGTTTTCTTAAATGGGTAACCATAAAGCTATCACAACTTAATAATCTAAGTAATTTTACTGACATATTATCGTAAACACAATAGCAACTAAATTTAAATATCGTTCAAACAGGGATATACAGCAGTCACTCATTTCAAAAAGTTTTGGTAGAATTTTTAGAATTATTAGTTTTCACTATTGCACTTATTCATTTAAACTATTTAAATAAATAAATAATCTACAAGAAATTATTATTTTGTTTCCACAAAAGTGATGAAACTGATTAATATGAACTATTTTCAAAACGATCAATTAAATAAAATTTATGAGCTTGAAAGACTATTTTTTAAAAGCCTTACAATCTCGAAACTATTTAATATCCAAATTAATATGAAATTTTCATATTTCAGAATATAAATACGTTTAAGCCATCACATATTAGTTAGACGATAAATAAAATTTTAATATTAAGTGTATTTTTTCACTTAATAAATAACATAAATAAAATAACAGAAAAAGAATTCAAGAAAAACTACATAAAGAGTTTCTTCAGCGCACTTATTTTTTAAATATATTAGAATCTCTACTAAAACCAAAAAAAAAAAAAAAAAAAAAAAAAAAATTCAAGCACTGAATAAAGATATTTAAAAGTGAACTTACATAATAAACAAAGTTTCAAAGGTATCTTCCATATCCGAGAGAGCCGAGGCCGTATCTTCCATAGTATCCATAAGGACCATATCCGTATCCAAGTCCATCATATCCGTAATAGGGAGCATACGCACCATAGTATCCATTATATCCAAGGCCATAAATTCCGTAAGGAGCCTGTCCTTTGTAGAAATATCTGGCGCTCACTCCATCACTGTATCTGTATGGAATGAGCGAGGCAGATGCAAAGGCTGCCATAACCAAAACAAGAGCGATCTACATAGGGAATCGAATAATAAATTTTAGTAAAAATTAGAGAGAATTAGGAAGGGAAATGTTTTTTTTTCTGCTTTCTTTACAAATCAGTAAGTAGAAATATTTTCTATTGCTTTTTTTAATAAAAATATCCAATGTTTTGTTAAATACTTAAAGAAATCAGCTGCCATTGCCAAAAGAAGAGCGATCTGCAGAAAAAAGGAAATAATAAGTTGATATCCTTTAGTTTGAGTGAAAATTAGAAAGTTTTCTTTTATTTATTTCTTTATAAATTAGCAGTAGTAATAATTGCAATTGTTTTTTCTAAAAATCCTACGGCTATATTATATATATATAAATCCAGAATTTAAATGAGGTCAATGTAGCACTAAAATAATTACAATTTATTGAACCCAAATCAATATCAAAATTTATAATTTCATATCCTGTTGACTGTAGCCGTACCCTTTTGTTTGTTTCCTAACTCCAATTTAAATTTATATTTTTCTGTCATTTTGCTCTTATATATGAAACATAAGATTCATTAATTTTGGTCTTAATTATTCTTTGACCGAATTAATTAACACTTTGCCGGGGTCCTGGCATAGGGATAGCGTATCTTCCCCTGGATGTGGGCTTCGCGGGTTCGAGTTCCGGCTCTAGCATAGTTGTTATTTTGTGTTCTATCTGTGAGTAGTGTGAATGCCCCCCCCCCGGTAAAAAGGGGCTGTACGAGCGAATATAAAACGTGATGCAGCTAAATCGTACTCTTGGCTGAATTGGCGCTCATGAAAAACATGGGACTCTAAATTAGGCTTAAATCGCTGAATATCGGTCTGTGGGCAAAGTGTAATTAGTAACAACAACAGTTAACACATTTTGCCTTAAAGAAGTCTTATTAATTACTATTAGTAAGTTCGTAATCACATTTCACAATATTTCAATGTTTAATTTTTAATCAAATTCCCATACGCGACTCAATGGTTGATATGTATATAAAGGACACCAAATAATTATATATATATATTAGAGGTAGACGAAGTATATGAATTTAAAGTAAACTGCATTATAATAAAATTGCATTGATTTTTGGTTCAAAGGTTATTATTATCCTCATTTAAAATTTGTAAGCGAAATACATTATATCCGTATTATAAATTGGAAAATATCTTACCACTACTTTCATCATGTTGGAGTGCCGGATTTTCCTTTGTACCTTTCTCCTCACTTTAGTGCTATTAAGTATGATAACTTTTTGGTTTTGCTCCGTCGTTTATATATACACGAAAAATTTCGCTTGACTGAGTGTTCACGGTTTTTCTCAATGCTAAGAATTTTGATGAAAGATAAAAAATTCTGATTAAAATACAGATAAAAATAATTGTATTATTCATTAGTTAGCAATATGACGTTACAATAGCTCAGATTTATGTTGAATACTCTTAAACTGTTTCCTGATAAGCATCATGCTGTGCTAAAAAACATTTTAACTGTTAATGGTAATTTCAAATCAATCACTACTACAGCATTGTAGTAACATTCAGTTTGTTTTGAAATCAAAAATCAATGTTTTCCCCTTTTTATCTTGAATACAGAACTGAATATTATATAGTGTCGAAATTTTACTTTAATTGAAATTCCATTTAGTATACTGTGAAACAATTGTCTCCAGGCAGCATGGATTAAATGTTTTTTCCCTTGCATTACATTATTTGACAAAGCATTGATGTGTCGGAAACGTCTTGAAATTTTAAATGAGAGAATATTGGTAAAATTATGAAAAAAGGGGAATATCTTTAATAAAAAATGCGTCAAATACAAGCTTATTATCACATGTACTTAAGAAAATTTATTTCTTGGTAATAAGTGCTTAAGTATCTTTTGATGCCATTGGTCTGTTGCATACCTAGAGTATAACGAATACTTTATTTAATAATTGTTGAGTATTTTCAGTAATTTTTAGTGAAAATTTTCCTATCCGAAGTCTTACTTTTTACTGGTCTGGCGGATGAAGTAAGTATAATAAAAAAAATATGAAAAATCCTTGATTTGAAAACTTTTTTCAAATCCTTTTTTACTTATGAATGAGTAGAAATTATCTTGTTAGTAAAGTTTTCATTAGAGTACCTGGATTTAAAGCCTATTTGAAAGCTCAGAAACCTGTCCGAACTACAAAATCGAATTACCACTAACCTTTTTTAATATTGAATGCTGAGATTATGTTTCTACCCTCAATTCATGTTCTCAGAGCCTTATAAGCTCCAATAGATTTCAAATGAGTCATTAATAAACAATATATTTTTTTAAAGAGAAATTTCATTTTTCGTTTTCTATATGCTTTTAATTTTAACATTCACATGAAATGAAAATTCTGGAAGAATCATTTTCATCCTCAATTTTAATTTGCTGTGCCCTTTTTGGCAGTTAACAGAAAATTAAATTGTAATGCCAAATATATCATCGAATAAATAACCCTCCGAGTGGCCGATTACTCTGAGTATGACTCCTCAAATATTTATCTCTATCCGTCAAAAGATTACTTCAAGAAAATACCAGTTTCATACGAGTGTCAGTTCGAAAAAGAAACAAGTACTTTTTCCTCCCCCTCCTTCCCAGTCATGGGTTTCCGATGTAACCAGAGGGGAGACTGGTTGACCACTTCCTTCCCTCCCCCCTCTTCTCTCACCAACTTATTTTTCCGTATTAGTAATATGTAGTTTCAAATTAAATGGCGATACGAATTCACATCTTGGAAAGGGAAAAAATATTTTCCATTAGAAGTCTTAAATTTTTTAATTAAAATTTTTGTATAATTAAATTGATTATCATATATCTTTATTTATTTCGACATTTTTACAAACGACACTGTGGTATATTGACTTTTTATTAAAAAATTATATAAAATCAAAGAAAAGCATTTAGAAATATAGACGTGCTAAAATCATGTTTCACATTTACACTTTTCTGCAAATAATATAACTAATATTTCTGCAAATAATATAAGTAATATTTAATGCATTTTTTTTCCGATAGTATATGATTTTTTAAATTTGTGTTTCCTACTCTTTATTTTTAGAGACATGTTTTAAGATATTTTTTATACTGAGAGGTGAAAAATTTATATCTTAATTATGTTATCTCACCAATTAATGTCACTGCTCTTTCATAGACGAACATATGCTTCGATATGCAAAAAACTTTTAAAATTTTAAACTTCGATCACTTCGATTTGGCAAACTTTTCAAAGTTGTATTTTCAAGCTAGTGGAATTAGTATAAATGTTTGAAAATATCACTTATAGCCATTCTTACATTTAATTATAATAGGATCTTTCAGTTTTTAACTCAAAATTGCAAGGGAAAAGAAAAAATTGAAATTTCAAAGAAAAATGAAAGGAAAGAAAAAAAAATTTCTCACTAATTTTTTCGAAAATTTCAAACTGATAAAATCAATTTTTAGTGAGATATGTAGCTATATTAGTTGCATTTCACCCAAAGTAGTTTTCGTTTTTATTTTATATGTAAAGGGCTTATTGATTTGGTTATCTAAATATTTCCATGAAATAAAATAAAAAGCTTTTGTAAAAATAATAAGTAATAAACTTTTTAAGCACAGTTTTTTTATATATTTCTTCAACCTTGTACAGTATCTTAATATATTTCTTCCTGTTTTAAATAAAAATTTATTGGTCAATTTTAATACAGTTTTGTTTTTAAATCAAATGTCACTTTTGGCAAGATGAAATGTCACAATCTGTCTTAGAATCTATGTTTTAAAAATATCAGATTTAACAGATAGGTACATTTTTTTAAGTCATGAATCCCAGAATGTGTAAGTGTAAGAATCGAATGTTTCAAATTAAATAATTTCGTATTTGCCATATTCCTCTATGAAATCAAGGCCGAATGTGAATCCCTATGAAATCAATATAAACCGAAATTAATGCTTTTATGAACGGAGACAAGATTATGTTTGTTGCAAAGAAGCAACCTTGAAAAATAATTTTACTAATTTTCAACCAAAATTTTTAAGGTGATTCTTCTTTCAATTTTTTTTTCTAGCTTTTCTAGTTCAAAGAATCTGACATTGAAAAAACTGAAGTTATTCGAGAAAAGGTTCCTCATATTTAAATATGACTTCTTTAATTTATATTTTCACGGACCTATAAATTTGCTTTTTCTTTGCTTGCTAATAATGTCATCGTAAGAAAGACAGATTGACAGTAATCTGTACTGAATAGTGAATGGGTGCAACTTCAGAGGTCCCAGGGCCTGCCGACAAACTTGGCGATCATTTCGTGACTTGGCGACGAATTTGGGGACTTTGGTGACAAAATGGAAAGCACCTGCAACATCGAGAATTTTCTCGATCCGTCCATCAGGAGCCGAGAAACGTCTAAAATGATCCTGATTGGTCCAGAAGGTTAAGCCCCGGCTTCCGTCTCTATGTAAGGCAGTCCGTCTGGGTAGTGAGATGAATCAATCGAGAAGACAAGAAGTGTGAAGGAGTTGAATCAAGGAGACCTGAAATGAAAGGTCTTGGAAGCTGAACGAAGTACAGAGGTTGTCGACCGAACAGAACTGAATAAAGGGGTCTTGAACTGAGGACTCCTGAACGGAGGACTGTCTGACCGCTTGTGTGGCGTATTCTGACGAGGCCTGCGTTGTGTGTCGCAGCCCGTTGTGTCCTCGTCGGGAACGGAGCTGTCCTGAACTGAGGAGTAGTCCAGTTGTGCGAAGTAGTGAGTCAGCAGAGAAGGCAAGAAGAGACAGAGGAATAGTTTCAGCCTGTTCGGGAGAGATCTACGTGAGTGTAGACAGAATTCTTTAAAGATCCCCTCTCTCGCTGAATCTTGCTCTGCTGCTTTGTGAGCTGTGACGTTGTCCTGTGTGTTCACCTCGGCTGTATATAATTGTTTTCTGTGTATAGTAATGCCGTAAATATTTGTTGTCTTTGTGCTTTCCTGTCTTCGTCCTCTAAATAAACATCGTCTGAGTTGTGTCGTCTACTAAAGGACTGATCATTGTCATCAATGTGTGTCATCATCTCCTCTCACATCATACACACCCACTATACAGATAAAAAGAACCCGAAGGATTAAAACAGGAAAATCCGTAACAATGTATTGTTCAAAAATCAACAGCTTATTTCAGTGATTCACTAATGACGCACTGAATGCAGAAATAAAACAGTGATTAATGAATAGAATACAGTATATTAATTACGAACAGAATCAGTCTTAATTCCAAAATTAAATTTAATAAAGTAGGGAAAATTTAATTTGTAATGAACATTTTATTTCAAGCCAGTGTTCATTTGATTATAATCATTGCCCACACGATTCCTATTTCCACATGACTCTCCAGAATGAGTCCCTAAAAAGTAAGATTTTTTTTTCCTTTTCAAATTTAATCTTCACAAATGTTTTGAAACTGTTAGTATAACATCCTTTGAAATTGTAGAAACATTTTCAATTTGTTTTAGAAAATTATTATTATTTGGAATTAGTTGCAATGTATATAAAGTATCTCATATATCACATTATTCAAATAGTTTTCTAACTATTTTAAAGTATTCATCAAAGTAGTCATTCATTCTTCATCAGAGTTTTGATGATGCCGTTAGTCTTGATTTCATGAAATATAGAATATCTTGTGAAAGATTCGTACATCATGCTGTTTAAATAAGACGTTAAAAAGTTTTTAAAAGCTTTAACTGAAGTTACTGTTTACAAAAAGCAGATATTTTTTATCAACGTTAAGAAAGTAAAGACGGAATGTTATGGTAAAATAGCAACGATGGGATTTTTATGGATGACAATGCGCCATGTCACCGGGCCAGAACTATTCGTGATTGATTTAAAGAACATTCCGGACATTTCCAGCGCATGATCTGGCCACCCAGATGGCCCAATATGAATCCCATCGGGCATTTATGGGACATCATCGAAAGATCCGTTCGTGCCCAAACTCCTGCACCATCCACCCTTTCACAATTATGGACGTCTTTACAGACAGAATGGCTCAATATTCCTGCAGAGGACTTCCAACGACTTGTGGACTCCAAGACACGTCGAGTTGTTGCACTTCGCCGGGCAAAAAGAGGTCCGACACGATATTAACAGTCATCCCATGACTTTGTCACTTCAGTGTATATTTGAGTAATTAGCTCTTATATGTGTAATGAATTCAACTTCATGGCTTGATTAAACACACGTGTTAGGGAAGTTAATTTGGAAATAAAAATGTATTCTAAATTATGTTAAAAACTCCTAGTGGAATGTGGAATTTATATTTTTGTTCTGTTCATTTCATGATTGGTAAAATACATCCGTGCAGTATCAAAAAGGAATACGATTACTTTTTAAGAATGAAGAATATATTTTGATTTCTTGAGGAATATTATTATTTTGCGGTAAATCTGAAAATGCAGCAAATAGCTCTTTATTTTAATAAAAGGATATAAGTAAAAATACCCGAGATATAACAAATGAATCTGAATACATTCTATTGAATTCAAATAAAATGAATGATACATGAATAACATGAGGATTTTAAACTCTTCGGTCAGTAATTTATCCTTAATATAAAACTATCTAAAATTATAAAAAATAAGGAAAATCAACGATAAATCTCTTTAAAAATTCATAGTTTTTTCATAGAAAAATGTATAAAAATGAAAAATAATAGCTATGAGTTTTCATTGAACGAATTATGTCAAATATTTCAAAAACCTTTGGCACTGAAGTGCTTTTTTCCTCTTAGACATTCTATAGGCTATCTTTTAACGCTAAATTTAACTAACAGTTTCGAAATAAGAATAAAAACACAATATCATACCTAAACTTCTTCCATATAACCTATACTTATCTGTATTATAATTCTAGTGAATAAGCAAAAAATTAATGATCTGATATACAATATACACCAATCTCCGTCAATTATACATATTAATTGTTCTCAGAAAACTAATACAGACGGCCTCCTGCATTGACTTTTTTTGAAAAAAATGAATCCACCCTGATGGGTTTTTAAAAAATATTTTAATGGAAAATACTTGGTTGACAACATTAGGATTGAGTGCATTTCTTCAAAGTGCCTATAAAGCATTTTTTAAAAAATCTTTTTACTCAATTATTCACCATATTTTGTTTTATTTTTTAACACAGACAGTTTATTAAATCCTTTTTTTACTCCATTTCTAAAACAAATCTCTCATTTAAAGATTTAGACACAAAATTTATAACTTTTTGTTACATGTTGGAGGACTTTCTTGTGTACCTTTACTTTTTTTCCCCCAACAAATCTCTGAAATTTTCTTGAGAACTTATTTACGTATATGATGTTTTAAATTCCCTTATTGGGGCAAAAATTAATCTTTTCAGAATTTTTCAAAATGTTTTGCAATTACATAAAAAAAAACTTCATGAAGAAACAAAATATCATCATCTGATAAATTGGAGCTTTCACACTAATGTATTTATGAGTTAATTTCTGAAATATCGAATATCTTAAAAAAAGTTTATGTTTCGAGATTCATTGTGCAGATTATTCAGTAGAGTTTTATGTTTATAGTAGTGAGCCTGTAATGGTTACTTAAATAAAATAAAGAATTCAATAAACAATATTTCTTTCTTTCTTTATTATTATTATTTTGCAACACAAATCTTTCACCTCCAGAAGGTTTTTATTTCATTTTTGATAATGAATATTATAATCTTCTGGATTAGACAATTGTAGACTTGTAAAAAATATATTTTATGAGACAAATTTACTCGAGAAAATAGGTTTCTAATGATATTATTATGTTGCCGTCTATATAATTTTTCACAAACTGATTGCACATATAATTTTATTAATATATTATTGTTAATAAAACAAAACCTTAATGTATATATCATCTGGATAGGGGTGTACTGGGGTTATTTTTTTCAAAAGTGTTTTACATTTGCAGAAAAGTTATTTTTTTATAATTACTAATAGCTTCAACAATACAGATAAAATCTATTTTCAGATAACTTCATAGTTTTTTCGATAAAATCAGCAGCAGAAGTTATTATAATGCATTACTTATCTTGAAAAAGTTTCTGTATAGTAAATTTTATGCATCTTAAATGTTCATTTTGAAAAAATTAGAAGCATAATTTAAACTTTAATTTAATCTTTGAACAGATTTAACATTTCAAACACTGAATAGAATTAATGGATCACAAATTATTTAGCCAAAAAATGCTCAGCATTTAAGTGTATTCTTTTAATATAATAAATCAGAATTGAATGTGAAAGCATAAAAGGCTCTTTCCATATTATTAATTTAAAAAAAACGTATTTCAAAAACCCAAATAATAAATTTTAAAAACTTACATCATATTGATTTAAGATACTTAAAAGAATTCCCCTTAATAACCAGGAACTCCGAAATATCTTCCATAGTATCAATAGGGTCCATACCCTTATCCAAGTCCATCATATCAGTAATATCTGTCATAAACATAAGGTGCATAATCATAGGCACCATAGTAGCCACCATATCCGAGACTGTAAATTCCATGATGCAAGTCAGCAGTGACCGTCTCCTTTGTAGAAATGCCTGGCGCTCACTCCATCTCCGTATCTGTATGGAAAGAGAGAGGCGCTTATAACGGCTGCCATAGTCCAAACAAGTGCGATATGTAAAAAGGAATTGAATAATATGAAAATGGATTTCAATGCGTTCGAATATTAAAAAGAGATTACATTTTCTTTTATTTCTGTCTTAAAATATTACATAAAATGTGCAATTAAAATATTTTCGATTTCGTTTGAATAAAATAGCCCAAAGCGATTTGATTAAGTATACATAGAAAACAAAAAGTGAAATTGGTTTAAGACCACAATAAGTAAAATTTATTTTTTGGGGATAAATTTTATTCTATGCTTATAAAAATCCACCAGAATAAAATTCTCTTATGTTATTTGCCATGTAATTTTCTGTCATTTTTAAGAAAAATATAATTTACCATAAATTTCAATAAATTAAAATGAAATGACTTGTGAATATTTCAAATCCTATTCCTTCTAAAAAAATATCTTTTTTTCTTAAATATAACTAGAGAAAGTTCTTCCTTTTATTCTTTCTTATCACATGTTTAAATTTTAATCATTTTATACATTTACATGGCTCAGAACTTGTCTAATCCTGATCCATATAAATTTTCTTTGTTATTGTTATTCATCACAGACTTCCCGTATTTTTTAGTTTCACAATTCCGTTTTCCGATTTTGTAAGAATGTAATTGCAATATTAGGTAAAATTTCCGAATTTCATTCCAATATTATGTAAGATTAATCAATCTTACATAATATTGAAATGAAATTTTTATCACTTTTATTCTAATAGTCCAAGTGTTGCTTTAAAACTTGATGTTAAAGTAATTAAACTAAGATTTTATTCTTATATTCATTTTCAAAGTACCCATATGTGCATATTTGAAGAAACAAACGAAACGCTGTCTTTATATCAATTGACAAACTCAATATAATTTGGACATTCTAAACAAATATAACTCGGGAAATATAACACTTTATATGAACTGACAAACTCAATATAATTCGATAATTCTAAACAAATATAACTCGGAAATTCTAAACAAAGTTCATATTTATAGAGCTATCATAGATAATTGGTCTTTCTTAAATAATCAAAAACATGAAAAAGTTGTAACTTGTCTAAGCATCGACCACAATAGATTTACACATAAGCCTATATTATTAAATGATTAAGTGCCGATGTGTTCACGTGTAATTGTGTAGCAGCATTTTATTATATTCCTGTTGAATACCCCTATTTTAATTACCAGTGCTTGTTGTACTTTGCCATTGTTCCTTGGCAGAGACCCGCATGAAAAACTTTTTGTCTTCATATAATTTATTGGATTTTATTCCTTAATTTGAGCTCGTTATCATAGTTTCATGGATTTTTTGTAATTTTTCTAATTCTAAAACTATATTTATTTTTAGTTCAAATGCAAAGAATTGGATATTACCATTGCTTTTAACATTTTCAAAAACATAATATTCGTTACGTTATAACATTTTTATGAACCGAAAAATATCGTACCACTACTTTCATCATCTTGGAATCTTTGGTCTTCCTTTTTCCTTTCACCTTACTTTAGTGTTTTTAGCTGATTAAAATTAAAACATTGATTAAGTTGGTTGCAGAATATTATGTTCTTCAAAGAATCACGTTGATAAGTCTCACGTTATTTAATCCTCTAACTCAAATTATAATTGCAAATTAGTAGAAACTTCTGCGTTGTAACATTTCTCAGTTTTTTAATCCTTTTTTATGCAAATTTTGCTTATTTGTTATGAAATATAAAACCAGTATTCAACATTCTTATCTTTATTCCCAAAATTATCATTAGGGAAGGCCCATTGAGCACTTTTGTGTAAATTTGATTCAGTTCACTGCGTAAAATTATCACTTTGTATCAGTATTTAAATGATTTGTTTACATTGGTATATCAAAGTTTCGAGGCTTTATGATATCCTTGAAATTTTAATTTTGGGAGTATCGGCACCAAAAAAATTATCGATAAACTTGCCTAGTATAAAAAATGCGTTTTATGCATGAGTTATAGTTATTGCTTTAATAAAAAAGACATATCATCATTTTTTTCTTATTAATATGGGACGGTCATTGACGATAATAATTAGTTACAGCCGTGACAAATAACTAATAGTTTGACTGACGACTTTTATGCAGTAGTTGAAATCTCTTATAAGGAATTTCTAAATCAGACCAAAATAATCAAAAGAAGGTGTCAATTGTAAAAACTGAAAAGTTCAAGAATAATAACACAGAGATAGTACGTATAAAATGTTTGCAAATAAATCAAGCCTGAATAAAATACGTTCTGCAATGTTAAAAACAATTATTACAACAGATTATTATTAAGAATAAACGTGCTTTATTAACAAATTTTAATTTGAATATAATAAAAATACGTATAGCTATTTACTTATGATGCAATTACTATGAAACTGGTAAATTGAAATTATTTTCTGAAAAAAAAAACCTTTTTGCCGACTGAATAGCTCACAAAAGTTTTTTTAAACACTGTAATAAATGTTTAATTTTAGTGAAGTTTGGTAAAAATGTTACATTCCCTTCAATTTTCAACAAAGTAGAAATCAAACTTGTTAAAATCAGTACACCAAGACTGATACTAAAATTATTAGATCAAACACTAGTGAATTTACTGGCAGTAGATATATGTAAGATGAAAATTTTGAAGGCATATTCAATTCCTTAAAATCTAAAAATTACATTTTCATTTTATAATGAATGGAAAATGCAATTTTTTGAGCTAAAGCACTTAAAGTGTTTCTCAGAACTTTTATCTTGAAGACATGAAATCCTACATTTTTATTGATTGCTTTTTTTGTAAAAATATAATATTCTTGGTACTATTACTATCATAAATGTTTTTGTTTTGCTTAAAAATTGAGTTTAATGTAAAATGTTTGCTTATGTAGAATGTAAGGAAACATATGACAATACAAATAAAAAAAGATATTTTCTTAAAATTTGTTCAGTTGACTCAAAACTGAATATCTAATTACTTAATTTGATGTTATTGAATATTGGTATGGTTAATTTTTGAGATACATAAGATAATTTCAACTGTTTTGACATGGCTCATGCAAATTTTAAAACTGAATCATAAGAATATTGTAGCCCATATAATAATACTTTATTCTGTAATATCATAATCATAATTTCCAATTGCTTTTGTGGCATATGTGCTCACCTCCTCCACCTATTTCGGAATTGTATTCATTCGATTTAGAAAGTTTGTATAAACAGTTTTCATTATTCTTAAATGTCTTTAAAAAATAGACATTGTGTAGAGCAATTAGTGAAGTCTTAATCTATTAATTAGCAAAGGAATCTGCGGAACTTTCCTTTTAACACATACACTGCGTGAAAAAAGTAGAAGGACAATAGATTATTTTAAATAAATGAATAATACATCATTTTTAAAATAATTATTTTACCTACAAAATTTTTACAAGGAGATACCTGTATCTACATGAAACGAGATTGGACACATTTAAAAAAAAGTACACTTAATTTTAAAAATTAGTTTTGACGATATCATAATCTGTGAAAAAAGTAGAAGGACACTTCCAAAAAAATGAGTGTACTATATTAATTAATATGGAATTCTTCTTCCATTGGCTCGAATTACTTCAAAAATTCTGTTGGGCATTGAACTATATAAAGATTTCATTTCTGTTTGGCAAAATTTGTCCCATACACATTCTAATGATTTCTGCAGTTCAGTTACAGATTCAAACTGTTTCCCCCCTCGTAAACGTGACGTACAATCATTGACCATGAGTTCTATACAATGTTGAGATAAGGACTTTTGGTACGCCATTGTAAAATACGAACTTTGTTTGCTGCAAAACAGTTTTTAACACCATTTGCTGCCTGAATCGATGCTCCGTCTTGTTGGAAAACCCAGTCGCCTAATCCTAACTCAGGGCCATATAGAAGAAGATTTGAGTTTAGAGTCTGGATGTAGTTTGAATGGTTCTGTCTACCATTTAGAAAAACTATATTTGTTCTACCTCCATAACCAACTGCTAACGAAACCATTAGACCTCCGCCTCCCATTTGTCGAGTAGAATAGCCTCTTCTTGATTACCAAGACAGGGCCAATAGTACTGATAACCATCTGGATCATCCAAAATGAGCTTTTTATCATCGGAAAATACAACTGAGGTCCATTCAGAGTTCCATTACATGTAGTCTTTAGTCCACTGCAGTCGGTGCTTAATGTGTCCTTCATTCCACTTCGGATGGTGCTTCCGTTTTTTGAAGATGAACTTTTTAGCTTTTTATATTGTTCTAGACAGTTCTTTCGGATCCATGTGTAATCCCTGGTAGGCATTGAGCCTTGTTGTCACTTCCACCTGTTTTTTTGAATTCACGAATGTTTTTTCTTTGATCATGTTGTGTAAGTTTTTTTTTTTTTGGCCTTCCCGTCTTTTTTTTTTCTTTTGACACTCAGGGTTTTTTATGAAGTTCGTAAGAGTATTAAGACTGATAAGTATCTGATCTCTTACACCTTTTCCTTTATTTTTATTGGCAACTATTTGGTCCTTCTGAAACTCACTTAAGGACTTTCCTCTGGGCATTTTAAAACCAATAAAAACTATGAATTTCTAACTAAATTCTTTATTCTTGACAAAAAGTTATTAAAAGTAAAAAAGTACTCCAACCTTTATGGTTTCCAACAGCTTCAAAATCAATTTTTTGGATGTGTCCTTCTACTTTTTTCACACCCAAAAAATTGCTAAGCATTGAATTCTGAATCTTAAATAGAGGTAGCAAAACATTTCTCACCTAACTTAAATTAAAACATTAACAAAACAACCTCTTTAAGATATCAGATAAAAAGCAGTAAGATTAAAGCAAAATGTACAAAAAAATGACTGTCCTACTTTTTTCACGCAGTGTACAATACCTACCAATGCATTCGGCATATACATGAGGCTTTTTCTGTCTATTAAATTCAATTCCTTAAGGGTTTTTTTTTTCTTTTATGAATAGTTTAGAGATTATCTTCTTGAAGTCAAAGTTTTAAGCATTTTGTTGCAACTAAAATATTCTTGAAAAAAATCTAAAAAATGTCTACAGTTCTGCTTAATTGTTCTTTAGAGTAACAACAAATTTGCAGAATCAGATTAACAGAAACATAATTTCTCCCGAGCATTTTAAAGGATTATGTCACATGAGATATGCACAATTTTTAAATATGAATTCTCGAATAATATATGACACCATCGATTCTTTTGGTTTAAGATTGAATCTATGGTACAGATCAGATATCTAATTTAAGGGCTTTAAGTTTTGTTACGATTTTGGATTATTTTATTCAAGTACCATAAAGAAAGAAAAGGACACCCAAATTTATTTGATTGCCCAGCATTATATACGAATATTAAAAACGAAACTTAAAGTTGTCAACATATATTAAAGGATGATGTTGAAAAAAATTCCGAAGGGATTATCTACGTTTTTAAAATTTCCTGTAGAGCGCCATTTGATATCATAAAAAGATTCTGCTAGGAAAATAACCTAGTCTATAAATTTAAGTTAACATACCATAATTACATGAGATGATAGTTGACATTTTCTATTACCTATTTTAATTATTTCTTTTCTGTTAACGAATTATTTCTTTTAGAAATTTCCTAATACTATAAAGTCATCTGTAAAGTTATGATCTATATGTTAAAAATCCCTTATTAATTCATATGGTATGAAATATTCACAGTGAAAATTTCTAAGAAAAGTTTGTTTCTACTCACTAAATAAATATTCAAAAGTATAAAAAGTGTTGTTTAAACTGTATCTCAGCGAAATTTCCCACTACGTTTTAAACTATCAGAATTAATTGGTTTTCATTAAGCTAACGAATTAAAATTGAATGTATATTTTAATACTTAAAACAGATATTAGTTTCAGAGTTCAAACTAATTTCTTACCGCGCTAGAGAGATAAAAAATCAACTGATTTTTATTATATTTGCAGTTTTTTCCTGTTTTTCGCTATCTATAATATTTTTTTTAATCACCGCTTACCACTCATTAACAGACAAATGTTTCTCCACTTTATTTTACAATCATTTAGTACATTTTATTGATTATTAAGAGTAGTACATTTTATTGATTATTAAGAGTAGTACATGTTATTGATTATTTTAAATAAATCAACTTTCTTCTGCCTTTATTATAATTTTCTTAAATTGTAATATTCGAGGCCTCATAACTCGATCAATGAAATCGTGGACAGTTCATTATACTTTTATTTAAAACTAGCCGCCTTTGGCGACCAGCTGGTTCGCCATGAATAATGGATTCTAAAATTTTCAATTAAATCACATAGTCATTAGCCTTGAAGTAACTCCGGGCATTGATTGGCCTGAAATTAATATTTTCTTTAAGAAGATGGACTGAAAGTTCTAAAAGAACACGTTTTCATGGCTCACAGAGCAAGTATGAAGAAATCTCAAACTCAGTATTCATAAATGCATTGTTTGACTCAAACTACGTAAAATGTAATTATTTACTTCATTTAGATCAAATTAATAGTATTAAACAATATATATGCCTATTAATAATATTTTACAAATTGGCCATTGGAAAGGAATTTGCATGTATATCCTGTATAAACTCAATCCTGTATAAATAAAGATAATTTATTCAATCAATCATTTAAATATTGCAAAAGACCATAGAATCCTTTGCCTTGCATTTTTTAAAGAAAATATCAAATTTTATATTTATTTTATTTTATCCAGTCACGTGCTAAAAGTTGCATTTCTTCAGATTTAATTTGTAATGATAGTTTTTATTTATTTTATTTTTTAAAATTTGAACTTCCTTCAAAATGATGGCAACATGGAGATAAACCATGATTTTTTCCCTTTGACGTGCTCTTGCAGATTTTATAGAAACCTTAGCTTTGCATTTATTTTTTTAGAAACTATCACATTTTATAATGAAAAAAAATTGAATTAATGATACAGATATTGAAAACGATAGTAGAAATATGCCATTAAGTCGGGATTCCAATGCATATCCTGTCTAAATTCGATCAGGCTTACCATAAAGAAGATTTATTGAATTAATTATTTACCTTCATAGAATCCTTTTACTATCATATAATCCTTTGCTTTGCATTTATTTTTTAAGAAAATATCATATTTTATATTTTTTTCATTTTATCCAATCACGTGTTAAAAGTTGCATTTCTTTAGATTTATTTTGCGATGATAGTTTTTTTTTATTCTTACTTCCGGCATTCTTTTATTTTATCCAGTCACGTGATAAAAACATGGTTAAAATATTTCTTTAAAAATTTGTTAAAAATAGAGCTTACGTTATAAATTAAAAAACTGATACCGTTAGAAAGCTAATTTTTCAATCTTTAAATTG
This sequence comes from Argiope trifasciata, assembly GCA_026543055.1. Lineage (NCBI taxonomy): Eukaryota > Metazoa > Arthropoda > Arachnida > Araneae > Araneidae > Argiope > Argiope trifasciata. The sequence goes on from JAPMOQ010032104.1 coordinate 5,167,025, forward strand.
ATATAAAAATCATGTTTGTGCAATAATATTTTCGGAAGTTATAACGGAAAAAGTCGAAATTTCGCTTAAATTTTAATTAATTTAAATTCTAATTAAAAATTCGAAAAAATGGCCTCGAGGTGCACATTTCCGACCACCAAGGTATACATGTACCAAAGTTGGTAGCTGTAGGTTCAACGGTCGGGCCTGTAGAGCGCCAACACAAATTCACATTGAGCTTTATTATAAGTATAGATATAACGAACTCGCAAAATATTTTAGTAGATGTTCGATAGGACAGATGGAGCATAAAATTTAGATATTCTGCTATTTTCTTTCAGAAATGCATTTATGTAAGCAAATAACATGATAACAAATATTTATGTCATTTAAAGAATTTTCTACTTTGAAATGCATTGCTTATTCTAATTATTTTGAAATGAATTACTGATTAAATAGGACACCAAATATATTTTACACCTTCATCATTTTCTTAATAATAAGCATAAATTGTGTTTGTACTTTTATCTAAGAACTAATTTCACCATTATATCGAATTTTTTATTTGTTTTATCTTTGCAACAAAAAAACCAATGCAAAAAAAAAAAAAAAAAAAAAAACCCCTCAAAAAATCAAAAAATTTTAGATTCAGATTTTTCTGCATGAAATTAAAAATGGTATATAGGTTCCAAAAACAAGAAAGCATCTTGATGGGAAATTTTTGGTTTTATTTGAATCAAGAAAACAATTTAAAGTTCACACAATATAAAACTACATCTTTATAGAAAACACATTTTTTTTCTTAGAAGAAAACTCATAAAATTTTACATTGATTAAGTGAATACATTTTAAAGAATTTTTACAAATTTTTAAACTCTAAGAGTTCCAAAATAAGATAATAAAAGTAGCCAAATTTTGAAAATTATAACTCTGATAAAGAAAAATTTTAACTGTTAATATTTTCTGTAATCAATAAACTAACTGTAATCAAATATTTTTCAAAAGGGTATTTTCTGATTTGTTTTTGAAGAATATTGATTTGTTTTATGAATATTTTGAATGCAAACTTTAATTTTGCGACTAGAAGTTCATACAAAATTTCCATACTTGATATAGAAATTCAATCAATATGCTTTTTTTAAAAATATGAAATGAAGTCTGGTCTCAGAAACGTATATGATTAGTTAAGCTAAAGGGGTTAAATAAAAGTTTCAGGATAATATTTTCTTAAATTAGAAAAATTATCACATCTGTCTCAAATGAATAAAGATTTTTTAAAACTATTTGAGATCAAAATATTTTCTCAAAGGATTGGTATTTCTAAGTTTTAATATCAGTTTAAGAAGCATAAGTCTCTTTTACAATCGTATGATTGATTCAAAATTGAATGTCATGTCATTTTCTTTTATTACACTTAAACTAAATTTCTAATCATTTTCATACTTTAATATCACATTATTTTTATATTTTGTTTATCCAAATAATAAAAATATATCTTCTTATAGTCTCCACGACTGATATTCTCAACAGACTGATATTCTTTCTTATTAATAAGTTAAGAATTTTCGTCGTTTCTAAAAATAAAATAGAAAAAAAAACATGGAATAGCTTATTTTATCTCCATCTAAAAAATTAAATAATCTTTTTTCCCTCATTTTTGATTACTTTATCCTATTACTACTTTACTAAAATGTAAAAGATTGAGGACATATTATAGTAGAAAAGAGTGTACACGAAATCAAATATAATTAATGTTTTCAATAGACGAAGCATGGTACCTTATTAAGGCCTGTCCTTATTAATGCTTAAAAAACTGTCCTACTGAATGAATAGCAATGAACTATGCAAGAAACATAGACACAAAAAATATATGTTCTCGGTCAATCTTAATAACGCTGTCAACATAGCTATTTTTTATTCTTTTTTTTTTAAACACATTCCTTTGTAAACCATAACATAAACTTAAACATAACAAAAACATATAATCTTTTATAAAATATATGTGTAAACATAACATAATCATATAATCCCTTATATAAAACATAAATAGAAACATAATTTTAAAAAAGCATTTTTAGGTCAAATATCAAATTTCTGATAGTCACAAAATGATTCTCTTGTTTGCATTGAATTGCTTTTAAAAAATCAGAGAGTAGCCTTTATAATAGTAAAAAAAAATCAACCTAAAATTTCCAAGTGCAAATTATTTTTTGTGATATCTCTTTTAGCAAATATTTTTAATTATATGAAAGAGTACTTGCTTTTTATGAATTGTGTTGGCATTGTGAGGACAATGGTCGATTTTTGATAAATTTTAATATTTATTGAGAGATGATAACTTACAGACACAATATATATGATCGTCAACATTTCACTTACGAGTTTCAATTTATGATTCTTTAAATTAGAGAAGGAATAACAATGGTCATCCATTGCAGATGTGTTATTATATTCTGATTTATTTATGCCCCCAAAAATACGTAATTCCACATTTTTCTGCTTTAATGTAAATGCCTAATAAAGTTTATTGCTCTTAAATAAGAGAAATTTATGAAGTGTATCTTTATACCAGACGATTATACTTAAAATTATTGTTCCCTTCAAGCCCATTTAAAGAGTTTACCAAAATGTATAATGATACTATTATCAAAAAATTTGTTCGTAATTTTAAAATTATTTTTTGTTATTATTTATCATTTTTATTTAAGTTTATAATTATTTTATTAATTTATTTATTGCAATCAGAGTTTAGTCTACTATTAAGAAATAATGCTGTTATCTTCTGATTAAAGGTGGGGAAAAATATTTCATAAAATGAAATTCCTGCAAAATTGCATATTCTAACTTTATTACTATGGTAGATAATCAATTTCAATACATTAAGATATATCATTTTCAAAACGGTTATCGTCATTATATCACTGTGGTTAAATTCCAAATCTGTTAAATTTTTTTTCTTAACCTTATGTTAACTATAAATCTTATTTTTCAAGTTCTTTGTTCTTTTGATTTTCATTTTATAAATGAATACTTTTCTAATGAGTAATTTTAATGTCGCTTATTGCTTTTGAATATAAATTAACGGATCATCAACTTTTTTATAACATCAAGAATGTATTCTTTCTTCGCTTATTTTTTTAATTCAATCTTTTATTTTTTGATAATTTTGTTAAGAAATTTGCAAATTGTCTTAGAAAGCATTGGAATACATTCCTTTTATAATTGGTTTGCTATTTTTTCAGAATATTTATTTTCACTACACATTTTATATCATCTATTTTGTTGTTGCTGTTGTTGTAAATTTGTTTTTCAGTTACAGTCTTAAGATATTTGAGATTACCTTTATTTTAAATTTATAGGTTCATGGGAATTTTTTTATTTTATTGTTGAATATAGAAAAATTATATCTTAAAGTATGTAGCATATATAATTTTATAGCATTTGAAATCAAGGTTTAACATCTATTTTCGAAGAATATAATGATAGGAAATAAAGAAAAATTCCTCCAAGAGCAATCTCTTTATTTTCTATATTGCGCATTGGAACTATTACATCATCGTTGGCTAGATTTTTTCATGACATTTCTGGTCAAAGTCCTGGTTTTTCTGCAAAAGAAAAGAATTTAATCTGAATGAGCTATAAAATTCAGTTTACAATAGGTTCAAAAATTTTCCCATTTCTAAACTTCCTAATCGAACATTGTAGAAAAGTTTTAGCAATGAAATATGCAAAACAATAATTCAATCACTTTTAACAGGAAACATTTATAAGGGTAAAATACTTGAGAAATATCCAACCTGAAATAATCAATTTGAAAGAAGGAAATACGCCATAAAAATAAATTGAATATAAATTAATGGCCATTTTCTTTAAGCATTTTCAAAACGTGAAGAAATTAGATATAATATAATAGTGTTTCGGATTTTTCCTTGAAATTAAATTGAAATGAATTTAACAAAATTTAATTAATCTTTAATGATAGGTAGGAAATTTCTTTAGTGAAATACATTTTAATTATTAATTCTAATGCTTTAAATTCTGTACTATTGGAAAAAATCTATTTGTAGAAAAAATGAGATTAATGGGATGTTAAAATTACTTAATATATTTTCGTATATTAAGTTATTTTTAATATGTTGTCAAGATAAGAAATTTAAATAAAAGATAATTGAATTTAAATAAGAAAGTAATCGATAAATAATGAATCAAAATACATAATTATTTTAATTATATTTTTAACTGAAAATATAATGTAAAATTAATGGAATTGTAACTATTAACATAAAAATTTGTGTTGTATTACCTAATACCTGGTGTGACAAAAGTTAAATATAATTTTAAAATGAGGGAGCACTTACTTATAACCCCACGACTACCATAATAACCATAGGATCCAGATCCAAATTCATATGGTTTATTTCCAAACCTATTATATTGTCCTTCTCTATTTCCATAACCGTAGTTATAGAAACCATTTCCAAAAACTCCAAAATGATCACTATTTCCAGAATTGTGAGCATTGTAACCTGTTCTGTGTTCTTTATGAAAGTAACTATCTATCATTCTATTTTCATATCTGTGATGACTGTGATAGGGGAAGGCATCAAAATCCAGGTGGGAGCTCACAATGGCTATCATAGCCAAAACTAGAACGAGCTGTAAAGAAGCAATGATTTCAAATTTCATTATATACTAGTTACATAAAGTATTGATTATATTAAAAAACAATTCTGCCACTTTCGTTTTGTAAAAATATAATACCACATTATATACAGAGAGGTAGACTTTGCCATAATTAACCTTAATTTTGTTAAATTAAATTTCCTTTATGAAGCAAATCAAGTATTATTCAATTTTGAAATACTTGGGTCAAACTGCAATAACCAGCACCTATAAAAGATATATTTATCATCTCAAAAGTTTTGTAGCAATCCTTCATAACTTTTATTCTAACAGGTCTGGTTTGAATAGCTCTTCTATTTTGAAATCGGGACCAGGATCTCCAAATTTCTCTCCAGAATTGAAAACTCATTATCAGGCAATGTACTTTTTATATCAAAAATAAAACATTCATTGAGCTTACACTTCATTTAACTTGAGCGTTAGGTATGTAGCATGGTATGAATCACCACCTATAATATATAAACAATCATTATTCCGAAAAATGAGTCTATAGCTTAATAAAGTTATAAGCGTTTCCTTCTGGCTTTAAAAGAAAATGAATTTCTATAAACGACAGTAAAAACATTAAGATCATTAAATTATAATCAGAATAAGTTTAGATAAAGTCAAAACAATCACGAAAAAATTAAAACATATTTATGCTTTGAAATAAGATCACAAATATATACTTTTGAATATTCAAAGAACAAGAAATATTTTACCATTATTTTCATCACGTTGAGATAACTTTCTTTGACTCAACAGCAAATATTAAAATAAGCGATTATAAGGTTGAAAACATAGTTTTAGTGCATCTATATATGTACCCGGAAATATTTGGTTGAATGAATTTTATCTTTTTTAAAGGAAAATTGCTATGAAGCATTAAAGAAATTAAATGTATGATAAAATCAGTGTATTATATAACAATGCGTTTGCGCTTCATTTTTATAAGCCATGCAATATTAGGAGAGCCGTGTTATCAATTAGGACATCAAGATCGCAGATATAGGATTTTGAATAATCAATCTTCCAGTTGCTTCAGAGTTATATGAATGTTTTTTAAGAAATAAATCCACTTTAAATGAAATCACGGAATAATTTCTTTTATCCATAATTTTACTCATTTTTCGTGATGGTATCAAAATGAAGAAATTTACATTTATTAATCTACTACTTATATCTATTCAAATAAGCTGAAATTGATGATAATTATATGAAGTATATTACATTAACTTATTTTTAATCCTAAATGCTCGTAAGTATTCTTTTGGGGTTTTATCTGGGTTTCGCGGCAGAGTGTTGGAAATTCAGAATTAAAAAAAAATAAAATAAGAATTTTGTTAAAAATAAAACCAAGCCATATTGAAATCGTAGCTATTGGTTTCATTTCTTTCAATTTATTAAGCAGAATTATTCGTTTAGTAGTTGTGCGGGATAATTGATCACCATAATATGATAGACTCTAAGCTGAATAGAGAATTCTAATTTTTTCTAATAGCCAATAACCATTTCTTAAAAGAATGTAATAATTGACTCATTTTTTAAAATTTAATAACGTTTAAGTAATTAATCTTATATTCATCATAAAGCTGACTTTAATGTGCAAAAATATTGCAGTTCAAGAAAGTGCTTAAAAATTAAAACTACTCTTATGTCATTTTTCTGATGCATAGAATTTGATTATCTATTGCTTATCTTAAAGACTGATATCAGTAATTTAAATTATCTAACTCTGAGCCTGATGAGACAGTACCAAGCTTAAAATAGGCATTATCAAAGATAAAATCCGAAACGCTACTTCTCAACCATATGCAAATTCTGAACTTGTTTCAACTTTCTCTTTTTCCATTTTAGTATCGGTGATGTGAGATTCTAATAGAGATGAATATTGGACAAAATACTGCAAAAAAAAAAAGATTAAAGACGTGATTTGACTTTATTCTCCTTTATTTAAATGTCTTCATATGCACATGAGAGTATTTCAATGAAGAAGAAACAACGTCTGGAGTAGAAAATTATTAAAGAAACCTTCTGAAATTTAAAATATGTCTATTTTTCTGTCTTTCTTTTTTTTAATTCACTGAAATTTCAGATTGGAATCTTAAGTGCTACAAAAGATTGAAAATAAATTTACGATTTTCATTGAACCGCATTTCAAACGAACTAGCATGCCTATTAAATAACATTTTAAATAGTTAGGTTTTTCTTTGTGTGGCATATTTCTTTGTGCTGAGAAAAGTAGGGGGCAGTGACGACAAGAGACGAAGTGTTGTGTATCAGTAGAACTCAGTCATATATTCACTGACTAACAAATGCAGTACGCGCTTAAGTATTAAAATGGCTTTTAAATTGTAGAGTTTATCTTTATATACAAGATATGGCACATTGACAACGAACGATGCAAGTTAATCAATCAATATCAAGTGATAATGACAATCTATCCCTCTGTTAATGGAAATGGAATTTCCGCGGTAAAATGCCGGTGACCCTAATGATTGCTCATTTGAAGCAAACGATTAATACCATGTTTAAAAAATGTGGTGAAATAATAACAAAATATTGCGTCTAAAAATTTAATAAAAATGAATACATATATAATTTTGGCTTACAGAGTGTATTTATAAAAATTCTTTTTGATATGTGTAATACTAATTTAATCTAATAAACTGGAGGATAATATTCAAATTTAATCCCTATACCTTGCAAAAAAATTATAACTTATTTTATTTATTGAACAGAATATATAGAAATTGTTTTAAATTAAAATTTGAATGGATATCAATAATATTTCTTTCTTTCGCTTATTTTCTCATATGCAAGCTCAACATAGCGTGAATGAGAATCGGAAATTTTTTTGTTGCATATATAAATTATATAAATTATAGGATATAAATTATATATCATATAATGATATAAATTATAAATACTTCTTGCGTCAGTCGAAATGAAATAGTACACAACGTTGAAAACAAGATTATTGAATTTAATTTAAAATTTTTAAAAATGTATTCACAACTTCTGTTAAATTCGTCAAAGCAATATACGCAAAAGTATAAAAGCAACTTGCGTAACTTGAAGAAGGAAATAGTTGGATCTAGAATTCCATCGCTACAATTTCAACTCAAGCTTACACAAACGTTATTTTTGGAAAGAATTTTTAATTTATAGTTTCACTCTGATTAATATAATTACCAGTTAGAAAATACCGCCTCCTTTTCTAAACATCTTTATTCCTTCGACAGGAGAACGTGAAACCTTTACATTTTAAGTCTACGTAGTGGCAGCTATTTTGTGCAATATGAATTAAAGAAAATATGAGGTCACAATTTCAAAGCCGAGGTTCATGGACCAAAAATAAATTAAGTATTAACACCACTCGGAATTCCCTGTTCATAGCATATGCTAGCACCAGCCCGTACAAAAAATGTGATAATAACATAAAAATTGACGGCTAATTTATCAAAAAAAGAGTGTAAAGCATTTCATCTTATCTTTTATTGACTTTTTTCCCAACGAAATGACGTTAAGAGCAGTCATATTTTTACATACTCCAGATTAATTCGATACTTTGCGTCGAAAAAGTTAAACAAACAATGCATATTTGTAATTTAAAAATATTTTAAACATTTAAAATAAGTCTTAGATTTGTATAGGAGATATTTTGCTAAGAATTTCATCATATTAAAATAATTCACACTTTTTTTCTGAAATTAATGAACAATTCTTTAAGTTCAAGGTTTTTATTTATCTACATACTCAAAAATGCTCGCTTGAGTGAGTTTCTTTTCTGTTTCTTCAAAAACAACTCTTTTCAGTGAAGCATAAAAAAACGGAAACTTGAGATTAAAATCTATGTTTAACATGTTTAATACATGCATATTTCATTTGTATAAGCTCTTTAACATTACAAAATTTTCAGTTAGGCTATCAAAGCGGAAGTTTTAACCTATTAAATATTCAGCGTCTATTGCTTCAGTTTCAGTATGTAAATTGAAATAAAATAGTGTAAATTTAATATGTCAATCTTGTTCTGTTTTGCTTCACCTGCATTCTTGCTTCATAATCTATGCTTTCTTAATTATTTCATAATTTATACAAATTCAATCTTTATTTTTTTCTATTTGAACATCAATAAAGGTAGAAGTTTGCCAAAGGTGTAGAATTATAATAAAGGCCTTCATCACTCAATATCTAAATATCTTCTAGAAATAAATAGCTTCTGATTGGTGATCGTTTTAACAGGATAATGAGAAATAAGACTTCCTGAAAAAATTAAAAATATCAATACAATTTGCAGCAATCATTATTTTGTAAAAATAATAGAAATCTGTTTTATTGTTCAGCTTTTATGAATATATTTTTTATTATGAAGTTAGGTAATGAAAATGTAAGAGACAAGCATACTTTATTTTTTTAAATTCTCCTATATCGTTTTTGAGTTATTTTTTCTATTTTTTTCTACACATTTTCCTATCTGCATATATATTTGTAATCTGTTGCATAAAAATCTTTTTCTGTTATTTTAGTGACTTCCAGTGTGCGAAACTTTGCAAAGATCTTTCTGTACTTCTCACTTGTCAATAGGTGTTATTCTTAAATTTATTCTGCAATTTTCAAAGCTTCCACCTGAAATATTTTGGGGAAAGGAAAGTAATCAAAATAATCAAAAACATCTCGGTCCTTAACTCTTATTTTAAGACAATGGCTTGTTGTATTTTAGATTTTTTTATATTATATCTCCACCTTTAAATCTGATTTTAGGACAATTGATTGTTGTATTCTAGACTTTTTGCAGGTAAAAAGATGTCATTCTCAAAAACTTCATGGAAAATACTGTGTTTACTTTAAAATACTTTAAAAAAATACTGTGTAGCATCAAAATTATTTAATTAAGCAACGAAATAAGTTCAAGGGATCAATTTTTACAACTATATAAAAAATATCAAAAATCTTTTTTAAAAATTCTTTTTTTAAAAATTACTTTAATGCATTTTTAAAAAACCTAAGAGAATTAAATTTATTTTATATCTTCCATACTAATATTTACTTCATTTTGTATCATCCATACCGCAGACCCCCATATCCTTCCTGAAATATCCATAGCAGTAATGATTATCGAGGAAGATAACATCTAGAGAGTAAGCATCAATAAACAGCAAGACAAGATATTTATTGAAGAAAATTATTATTGATAAATGATATTTAATGATAAAAAATATTTTGTTTAGGGCACTTTTTGAAAGAAATTAATAATCCTCCTTTCACTGCAGAAATTGAATGGCGAAAGAGAATTGAATTTATTCTCGAGGAAGTGTAGACTTAAAAACAAATTTATAAATCATAGAAATCGGTAATCATCATTTAAATAAAGTTAATTTTTAAAGTTGATTCCACCCTACAATTTCTAGGAGAAAAATATGTTAAATTCAAAGATCAAATTCAAAAGCATCACGAAATTTTTTTAAATCAAGATACATTTACTCTAATATATATTAAGGTTTACTCTAAAATGTTAAAAGGAAAGATCAGTTACCTCATAAATGAAGGCTTATATTAGACACTAAAGCATTACACCTTAGTGACAATGAATAATTAATGAAAATATAGTAATATGAAGTCTGCTAATAACTTCATATTACTATATTTCATAATTCATATTCATCCTAATATTAACCGTACTCATATTTTGTTAAAATGAATGTCTGTTATATTTCCCTTTCAGCTGCATCTGTGAATTTCAAGGTCAAATTCGTATTCGTCACAATAAATTTTGCTTTTTTTTTTTTAACATTCAATACTGTCATTTTGAAACAGTCAAAGTAATCTTAATACAGTCATTTAATAATTCATTCATTCAGAATTCATAAAGAATATTCTTTAAAATGCTTTACTAATGTAAATGAAGTGCCTCTTGAAAAAATGGATACATTTTTATTATCTAGCTTTATTTTAAAAAAACATTTGACGATTTAGTGCGCCTTACATTTGTCAAATGTCTCTTAAATATGAATGCCACCCTTATCATTTATTAATTGTAAAGTTAAACATGGATATTTTTTACCATCAACATGCCAAAAATTCTATCAACATATCAATATATCAACATTCAATGTCACAATTTGCTTACCAACAAAGGATGTAAACTTCTGAGTGTGTAGATCAGCGTGAATTTTGAGTTACAATATCACCAAAATATTCAGATTTGTATGGTATGATTTATTCATTATTGTATGGTATGATCATATTTTATGGTATGATTTATTTATTATTGTATGGTATGATCAGATTTGTATGGTATGATTTGTATGCTATGATTTTATTCTACAATCATACTGATGTTTAAACTAGGATAATCAATGGAAAACTTTTTTCATACATTAGCATCAAAATACTTACTCATAGATGTTTGAAAATAACCTTCATAATAACCAAGGCCTCCCAAGTATTCTCTGTGGCCAAGCCCGTATCTTCCATAGTATCCATATGGCCTATAGCCGTATCCTGGACCATTAAGTCCGTAGTATTCATCTCAGTAACCCTTGTAACATGGGGCATATTTATAGTTGCCACCGTATATGAGACCGTAGATTTCAGCTGCAATTCCTTCTCCTTAGTAGTAAGGAAGGACATCGACAGAGCCTTAGGCACATTCAATGGCTGCGATAATCAAAACAATTGCAAACTGTTGAAATATGGAATATGAAAAGTTATTCTTTTTGTTTGATTTTAATCCTTTTTTGGTTTATAAAATGTAAATTGTTTTAAAACGATATTTTTGTTCTTTTTTTTCCTGTGGAAATTTTGCCAATAACAATGCAATTGCTAATTATTACTTTTTTACTCGATGTAAAAAAATTAATCTCATTTACTAGATAATAGCCAAAACAATACGATTTAAATTCTTCCTAAGATTTTTTTATTTTTAAAAATTGTTCATAGATTTATTATTTTTTTTATTAGAATTTAATTTTAATCTTTTTAATCGTCGCATTTTATTACAACCTTCTTTAGTCGTAAATAATTAAATTTTTAGTTCGTTTATTATTTTTAGAGGATAGCAATTGTGTCACTAGAATATATTGTTTAATTCATAGCACTTGACATATTATAAATTTTTTTAAAATAAATTTCAAGGAAAAAATAATTTAATTTTCTTTAGTAACTTTCTAAATTTATTTGCAGCTATTCAAAAAAAAAAATTTCCAAAAAATGAAAAAAGAATGCAAATTGCGAAATAATATTTTGAATCAACATGTGCTATATTCTTGATTTGAATGTATCAAAATGTGTAAGAACTCACTTTCATAGTTCAATTAACATTGATGAAGGAAAATATCTTAACCTTCGAAATACTTTAATTCTAATTCTATATAAATATGAACACAGATATAAATATTTACTTCAGTTTTCCCTATTTATATTTGTTTTAGTTTCCTTATATCGGCTTTGCCATGATTTCTTTAATAATGGATTTCACAGTTATAATAAAACAAAATACATCTTCCATCACTATATATAGACATCTTTATCAAATTGGTAAGACATAAAAAATTAGCCTAAAAAATTTAGGCCTAATAATTTTCATATTTTTAATACCAACAATTTGGCGAAAAGAAATTTTTTGTTAATTATTTTAATAAGGTGTACGTACTAATTAGAAGACATTTTTAGTTAGTTTTAACTTTAAAAATCCAATTTTTTCACATTGGGTTTTTAATATATGTTTAGATTTTCAGTGAGCAAAAAAAACCCATATTACACTAATTTTTAATTAATTAATTAATATTTAAAAACCAAATTCGGATATTTTTTGAAATATGATATCCTAACTTCTAATATGTACAGACACACAATTCTAGTTGGAAATTATGCCTAATATCAGTCTTCCCGATGTCTGCCTCAATCAAGTTATAAAAATATATAGTTTTTTTTAACAATTTTTTCATCAGCGATGAATAGAATTACCAAGATTTTCTCGATAATTTTAGCATTTAAATAGTTGTTAAAAATTTATTTTTATACATATAACTTTAATTGAGGCACAAAACATCCATTATTTTATACAGATTATTTTTATATATAAATAATTGTAGATGGTTGATTTCTTGATAAGTTATGATTGTTTGAAGGAAGCAACATAGAGGAAAATATCGTTCTTCATAAAATGAATTATAACAAAAAACAAACTTATAGTTTTTAGTGAAAGTACCCCAAGAATAAATCTTATAACTTGAGAAATATTCCAAACATTGATAATATGTTGGCATCATTTGAAAGCTAAAGATTCAAAGAACATTTTGAAGTTTTAAGTGTGTATGTACACTTTAAGGTGATTGTCTACCTTCGGGACAATTTTTTTTTAAAAAGAAGGCTTATTTTTGAAATTTAATTTGTTTCTCGTTAAATTGTGTATAAAAAATAAATATCTATAAAAGATTTCTGTGACTTTCCCATTTTTTAAAAATTGACAAATTTCATGTAAATTTTAGCAAAATTTAACCAAAACGGTTAAAACTCTACACAAAACTATAACTCACCTATTAAACCTTTCTTTACACATATCATACATAACACAGTTGTCTTCAAAATGAACTAAAATCTAAGAGATTACTTAAAATGCAAAAATAATATAAAGGTTTTTATGTTGCAATGTAAACATTATGGTTAAATTTGCAGTTATTTTTTTTAACAAAAAAGGCTATAATTTAAAAAGCCTTTACTGTATATCGAAACATTTAGTTCATTTCATAGACAATATCATTATCTGAAAATTTCATTAAAAATATTAATTAATACAGAAGATATCATGTTAAAGGTTTACAAATTCTACCGAAAAAAATTAGTTTGAGAAAAAGGAGTTTAAAGTTAAATTCAATGCAAACAAGTATTTATTCTACAAATATTTCTTCTACAACAAGTATTTCTTCTACAACTGGAAATATGTTCATAGCCAGTAAGCTTTAGTGCTTAATGAGTGTGACAACCAACTTCTGTTTGTAACTGATTTAACACCCTTTTTATATCATTGCCACTTTCATGGACAGCAGTTTAGGACTCGAATGCCAGAATTTGGAGCTCACCGAAATGTTATTTTGGGACTATATTCGAAAGCATTTTCGGTGTCTGGTGGTTCAAACTCGATTCTTCCAAAAAACCGTCGTGTAAGCGACTTAAGTGTGATTTTGGCCCGGGCCAAATATCCTCCCGTTATCCGTGTAATGCTGTAAGGAGAAAGGAGTACAGTGTTAGATGCCATCTTCGTCATCTGACCATGGTTCAAAATTAATGTGGAAAAAATTAAATGGGATTTACTATCGAAATAAAACGTAGAAAAAATATGTTTTAATGAAAGAATCGCAAAGACATATAAGAAGCGAAAGGAGAATTGCAATGTAAATAGATGCTTTAGAGAGTGATAATGCTGCCAGATACTATTGATAAATTCAAAAACGCTGATGTCCAAACGCCATGGCCGTGCACTAGCAGCATCATAAAATTGTTATTTACGTTTTAAAATGCAAAAAAACTTGTTAAAGTGACATTCTACAACAACTTCCGTTCGAAGACAGAGACTTCCGGTTAATTTTCAAGTACACTGCATTTTTTAATTTGATATATCTCGGCTTCTAGATGATATAAAATAAAAAGAAAAATGGTTTTGAAAAGAAAATGTTGGAATTAAAATATTTTTGCAAAACACTTTTTTTGACGAATGTGGTCGAAAAATGCCATTTTCAAAATAGGCAATCACCACTTTATTTTCCAACACTTTTATATTCAATTTGATAGGCAGAATGCTACCGAGTATAGAGTATTGTAATCGAATTATCAATCACTTCCTAAACATTAAACTCTGAAATTTTCCAACTTATTTTGTTCAAATTGACGATAAACTATTTTAATATTTTGTAACCTTACATTTGTTCCTGTAAGAGTGCTACTGATTCAAAGTATGTTCTATAAAATTTTTATAAGATTTCATAAAATTTGAAGTAATGATGAATTATAAATCAACAACAAACAAATAGAAAATAATTAAAATCTAGCAAATGTCTACTTTTTAGTAGAGAATAAATGTATTTTGACAAAGATTGTTTCACTTAAATTTATTCATTACATTGGATATCAGTCATTAGAATATAGCTGAATAAAGTCAATAATATTTACTTTTTGTAATGAAGCCTTATTACTAAAATAATTGTGATTTAATAGTGATAAACCCTACCACGATTTTCATCATGTTGAAGTAGTTGGTATTGCTGATCTCAGCGGTAATTTGACAGATGCTTGGAATATTTTCGCTTGAATGACTCTTTACGCAATTTCCAAGAAGAAAATATTTAATAAAGCATAGAATTTGATATTAAGATAATTTAGCTGTATATTTTATTAATAGTTCATTGATAATGGTAACAAGAACTAAGTTATTGGGTTACTGAATCATTTGCAATTTTGAATGAAATTTAGATATGTATCAATATTTGAGAGAAGAATTTCATAACTTACTCTCGTGTGCAATAATAAACAAAAAAACTTTGAGCAGTAAGATTTTGTGTATAGAAAATTATTCATGTTTTTTTAATCTTCTTGAATCAGTTGATGTGTATACTTTGGGAAAACGAATGCATACATAAGTTTCAAGATAATTTAAATCCATCCTTTTCTACAAATAATTAAAAATTATTCAAGAAATTTGCAATTTAAAAAATGTTATACAAACTGTGGAAATAGACTGGTGCAAAGAAAATTATTCCATTTACTAAAGGATTTCTTAGCAAGCACTGTAAAATAGTGTCAAGATTTTCTATAGTTATTTTTCCCATTCATTATTTATATATGTGTGTACAAAGTCAGACCTTAAACCAATAAGGTATGCAGGTAAATTATTTAATTATTATATTCTCTTTGAAGGTTTGAAAAAAATCTAGATTGAAAAATAATCTGTGACAAAATTATTTTTATGCAAAATTATTTACAAACATTACTTATCTTTAAAATGTAATTTTTTGTAGTCTGTAGTAGTTTTAAGAATAAATTTTTGAAGGATTTTTGATGTGTTGTCTGCAAGGAAAAAGTACAATAGTTACCAAAATATTCCTGATTATCAACGTTTTAAATTGCCATTAGTCTAAAAATCTTTTTTTTTAAGAATTAAGTCTATTTATTTTTGTGCCGTATGTTAAAAACGAGCTAGATGTTATTACAGTGAAATAGGATAGATATTTTCAATACCAAAATGAAGCAAATATACATTTAATTTTGAATATATATTTCAAATTTACATTTTCTAAAAGAGATTTCTTAAATTTTTTCTATAGAGTGAGCGACAAAAAATGCATGATAAATTAACACGCCGAGATTAGTCCTATAGGTAATATTTTTTAAGCCTTTTTATTTATAAAAATGCAGGATTGTCCGAAAGAAGAATAATTGTCGATAAAATTAAATGAGAATTTTTAATTAATACTTCAACTAATATTTTTTAAAGTATCATAATAATAAGTAAGAAAATAGCCATTATTTGAAAAAAGTTTAAATTGTGTTCCTGATAAATCCTGAAAATTATAAGCGCTGATAATATGAATTTTATATCTTTGATAATATTTATTTTCATTAAATAATATTGTAGGTTTGAAATCCGACAACTGGAGATTGGAAGTTGAATGTTATCCAAGATCCCTCGGGTAAGTATACCTGGTTCATATTAAATTGGTTTCAATCTCATGCATTTAAATTATTATATCTCTCTAAAATGGTCGTCACTTTATTTAAAAAGGTGATATAAACATAATTATACTTTTTAAAAAAAATAATATTTTAGCAATGGAAATTCTATTATAGATTACTGAAATAGAAAAAAAAAACTGTCCATTTTCTTGTTATATTTATATACATTAAATAAACGTACCATCATCAGTGTCAAATACTTTCAATCAAGCAAATACGTTTATATAGAATAGAAGGAAACAGTTGACAAGTAAGATTTCGTATCAGTCACCATGTTTTGAATACAACATAATTTAGGATTTTACATGAAATCTTAACTTACATTTTTGTACATTTTCTTAATTTGCTTTGACATAGAGATTCCTTCTGATGAATATTGAAAACTTCTTTCTGGAATATTTTCAGGTACACATAACCATAGTTAAGCTATAATAATTCAATGGGATTCGCAAAGATTTAGTGCATGTTCTGGAGATTTGATTTTAAAATTTAACAAATTGCTACTCCTCAAGTACATTTATTATGTTGTTACCTGTTTATATCTAAATAAATTTATAAATAAAAACCAAAATCACTTTTTTTCCTTATATCTATGAAAAACGCTTCCATCCATATTCTATTGTTAATCATAATTTTTATATGGACATTAAAAAAGAACAAATGATGGCAAGTTTGCATTCTATTTTCGATCATTAATTTTTCTCTCTACTTTTGTAAAATTTTCTGTGCCTTCAGAATTTGTGATTAAAAATATATTGTTCCCAGCAACGGTTGTGATTTCATTTTAAGTTGAAATTCCCTATAAAGTGATCCATTCTTGCATTTTTTTTGTAAGTATTTTCTTAGCATTTCAAATTCTTGCTTTTGTCACAAAAAAGATCATAAGGCTCAAAACTTGTTTATTTTTTGATTCGCTATACTTTCAAAAAGACATGGCAAAATTTTAAATTATTTTTTATAATAATCCTTATTTTATTATTTATTTTCATACAATTGTTATACTATCTATCCACCGTAATATCGAAAAACAAAAATTATATCGACTAAATTAAGCAGATTTCAGTGTCATGTGTATTTTGCATCGAACTTCTGAAAATGAATCATTCCTTCTTAATTACTAAAGTATTTTGAAAATGCACGAAATTATTACAAAAACAAGTTTTCACAATTCATAAATTGTGCAAACATGATAATAATAATCCGATGGATGATTGTTAATTTTTCATTGCACAATCATGTTAATAGTTATATAGAACAATAATTCAATTGTCATTGCAGTTTGCATATATTTTTTAAGCCTCAACATTAGATTGTTATTCAAAAAGACTGAATTTTACTGGAATTCATAGAAAGAAAAAATTGATAGTATAATCATATTTTAAAAATGTTTTTTATTAAATGTTTAAGTATTTTTATTATGATATTACTTTTCCGTTGTTTTCAATGTATATGGTATCTGAAAAAAGACCTTTAATTTCTTAGTCATAATTACTTTTACCAAGTGACTCTACTTGTTTATTTGTATGGACATCGTATTTTTTATCCTTGCAATTATTTGTTCTGCTTTAAGTGGAATAAAGGATATCATTATAAGGATTCTGGAATTCTTTTTAGATTATAATTTCCTTAAAAACTGAAAATAATCCTCAATTTTTTTTTTCTGAATTGAAATAATAAAAATTGTGATTTAGATATTTTTGGGGTGTTATGAAGGCATAAAGCCAAGTCTTAAACTATATTTTAGAAACATTTATAACAATGAAAATTCAACAAATTTGAACTATCAGTATATAATATGTTGACAAAAGGCGAGTTAAATTACAATTAACTTTATATCTCGTAAAGTATTTCTTATGATACTACGTTTCAACTGTTTTCAATGTACTGGATGTTTTATCTTTAAAAAGACTTAACTTCTTAATTATTACTACTTTTACCAAATCATAATAATTATTTATTTGCGCGGATATTTTTTGACCAGCTAAAGATTTGTTTGATTTCATTGGAATCAATGATATAATTATAGTAAATCTGAGTTTTTTTAAGTATCATCATTTCTCTTAATTTCTTAAGGTCTAAAAACAGTGCGATATTACTCGGAAATAATTTTGTAAAACGATAACGTTTTAGATATTTTTGAAGCTTTATCAAAAAAACCCAAGCTTAAATGTATTAGCTTTTAGCATTTTATTCTATTTTTATTGTTTGAATATAGTAGAGTTTTTTTTTGGAGTCTATGAAGGAAAAGAAGATTTTTTTCACTAACTAACACTTGAGTAAAAAAACACGTTATTAACATAATGAAATTATAAAATGAAAGGCCTACGATAAAGGATGATTTTAATCAAAACAGTAGCTCATGGTTTTACGTAATTATGAGAAGATTTTGATTGTCGTCTTCTGTTGTATAATGAAAATAGTCAATGTCATTCCGAACTTTATAGAATAACAAAATAAACCTAACAAATATTCCCTTTGTATTTAATTAGAAATTTCATTTCCCATTTCAGTAAAAGTTTAAGATTTTCTTTGATCTTCTGAAACTAAGAAACGAAGTGGATGGTATTGAATTTTTTTAAATTCCTATTTGAATTATAATTTTAAATAAGGGATTTGGCTTAGTTCTTATTAACTAAATATTGACTTTACATATTTACAAAAACTATAAACCTCATAATTGGAGAAATTGCAGAGCAAATCATAATGCGTATACCTACACTTGCAAGGTGATTTATTCTTGAATAGTCAAACAACTTGTAAAACAAACATTAAGTCCTTTTCACAGTAAATAAAACAACTGCCGCAACTTCTATTTGATTTTAAATGTAGAGAATTTCTAAATATCTTTATACATTACATTATCTGTTATTCAAACTACTAGCAGTTAAAATTTCCAGAACTATGAATTGGCCTAGCTCGACTTATTCCTTAGCTTGAACGATTCCCCAAAGCTATTAACACATTAAAGGCGGGAGTCGTAGTACTAAGATTTGATACGCGTTACCTAGCACACTTTCGTCAAGATCCCCCGCCTTTAATGTATTAATTTAGATTTTATTTTTGTCAGGACTTTTTAGTGAATATGAATTATCATTATTATCGTTTTAGATATCACACTCGGAAGCTTCAGAGTACTTGTGCGAGATCGAATGCTTTATAGATATTTTACGTGTAACTATCGTCCATGTTGAAGATATTAAAAATTCAGAATGTTTTTAAATGAAACTGTTTGAATAGTCTCTTTGAGACATAAATATTTACATCTATTGTTGCTGCTATTTTATTATTCAAGCCAGAATTTATTATTTCAAACCTGAATATCCTGATTTTTTTTTATTTTGAAATAACCTTCCTAACCTCGTAATAAATTATCATTTTTGTGCGTAAAATTCTCAATATTAATGTTCTAAATGATTTGTCTAATAATTTAGTTTCTATCTTATACAACACGCGTACTTTTTCTGACTTTATGGAATCATTAAATGTGTAAAAAGGAGAAGATTCTTTAGTCGATAATTTGATATGTTTCACTTAACAGAATTATAATTACATTTCTTAAGAAAATAAAATATAATATAGCTTCCTAAAACATATAAATTTCTAATTAATGATAATTTAATAAGATAAGAAACAGAGAATAGAATATTTATGGGCAAATATTGTTTCAAGTTAATTTTTCTAAATCTTTACATACGGATAAATTTTCGCTTTTATAATTACTGAATTCAATTCTTTTCATAGAAAATTAGTTTCTTATCATGCTTAACCTTCCAGAGGGCGCGCTTATATGAGAGATGCACTAGAGATGAATTTCATTTTATAACTTTAAATCTGGTGGCAATGGGAACGCTTGTCCCAGGCTATTTGTCCCCCACCCTTGGACCTACTTTCAGTTGTCGTCATAAGTTTGTGGCTTTAATAGATCTCTGCCGATCAGATATTTGTATTTTAGAGATACGCGTGGCCGTTCATGTAAGTTTTTGCCACATCTGATTTGTATGGTTTTACAAATAAATCCGTATTGTTTTAGACTGGCGACAGCTGGCAAATGCACTTACGAAGGAAAACGTTGAAAAAAAGCACCCACATCCTGAAAAAGTGAGCTAAAATTAAAGGTGCTAAAGAGAACATCTTAACTAGACATTGAATAATTGGAATGCTTAGTTAATTGAATAATTAATGCGACTTCAGGGAAAAAACCCTGCCAAAAAGAAAAGCGGACTAGAATCACGAGGTACAGTCGTGAGATTTGACAGAAATTTATATGTTTGGCACACTAAACGCATTTGCTCATATTTCAACGCAGCAATGAAATAACAATGAAATTATTTTCTTCCTTTTCATATCTAACTTTCAATTACTTTTTCATTTTTATACATAAATTCTGTATTTTTGCACTTCTATATTTTATATGCAAATTCTTCTGTCAAAACATCAATAATTTCATTTATATTATTTTTAAATCAATTCAGTTAACCTATGGTCATTATATATTGCTATTGCAATATATGTTTATATTGCTTCTGCTCCTTTTTAAGCAAAAATGTTTAAAGTAAATGTAGTTATTAATCCTTAGATATTTATAATATAATTTTAATAGTTACGCCATTGAATATTTACAATTTACTATAGCTTATGTGGGAAATACGCGCGACTTTTCATGTTGGTATGACGGCCACGCCCGCTGGAAGGTTAATTTTTTGTCTTATCTCTTCAGCTATTTATTTCAAAAAAGTTTTTAACATCATTCATCATAATTTCTAACAAATGTATTGTTCTACATAATGCTTATTCAGCAAATTCATAATAGCATTGAAAGATTTTAAATTAATTAAAAAACTAAGAGCATAATCCCTATGCGTCACTATTTCAAAGCACTATTTAAAACGTATATTTTTGATTAATTATAAAGCTATTTTTAGGGATGTAGTCATTACAGAATAATTTATAAACCATAATTAGATATTTATTATGGATTTTCCAGCACATAAACCTTTTCCATCAAATACAATTATTTTCCTGTTCTTAATTTGCTAGTATCAGCCTGTACTTCTGATTTCTATCATAAATATAGCTCAAGCACAATTATGTAAAATTTCTGTATGTCTGTTTTAATTTTGATGGTTTAGTCCTTGTGATGTTTAGTCCCTTGATGGTTAAGTACTTTAAATAATGATAGACCTTATCTTTTCACATCATTAAATAAATTTGGAAGGCTTTAGGAAATGTATTATATTGCAATGAATAAATTGTTTTAAAATGATAAAGTGTGTAAACTAATAATTGTGTATACGTATCAAAATGATTTTAAATTTTTTGAAGTAATTATTCCATAAAAAGAAATATTTGGGTTGTTTCACTTTATAAATTGTGAAATTCTATTTTCATCAAAGTAATGGTAAATCCTTTTATGCTTCTGTTAGTTAAAGCGAATAATTTTAATATTTCCAGGAATTTTTGTAGATGTTGAATTTTATTTTTTATTGTATTCTTTACATTACAAATTTTTTTCTTTTTCAAAAATTTAAAAAAAATCGCTTAATAACTCAAATATTACTTTATTTTATGTGAGAGAACGGCCCAAAACGAAATTATATTAGACCAAATATAATGGCAAATACATCCATTAATTGAGAATATATTTCAAAACTTATGTTAATTTGACATTTATTATATATTTCTAAAACCAATCTGTTTCAAAAATAATCCAGAAGATTCTTCTGTTGATTTCATTATTACATACAATGACTGATTGCAAAATACAGTTAGAATTATTTTTTAAAGTATAGAAGAAATATGTGAAAACATATGTAACTGCTTTGTTTTGCGATATATTTATGAAAATGTTACTTTTTATTAATTATACATCCATATTCATTTAAAACCTTAAAAAAAGGAAGAGATTTAAAAAAATTAAAAAAGTATAGTTTTAAA
Source organism: Argiope trifasciata (assembly GCA_026543055.1). Lineage (NCBI taxonomy): Eukaryota > Metazoa > Arthropoda > Arachnida > Araneae > Araneidae > Argiope > Argiope trifasciata. Next base: position 5,189,330 of record JAPMOQ010032104.1, read on the forward strand.
ATTCTCATTACTATTAGACGGTATTTTATTAAACAAAAAGGCATATTGCATGGTTTTGAACTTTTAAACTGCATCGACGAATTTAATATAAAATAGAAGAAAATTCTGTTTATAATTTCTATAAAATCATTTCGATAAATTATGGTTGTAATTTTTCTGAATATATAAAAAATAAAGATAAATAAACTCTCTGTAGAGCTGATAGAAATCAACATGATCAAAATAGAAATAATTCATTTTTAAATATCTTGAAAAAATATATTTTTTTATTTTCAAAGAAAATTTATTCTAATATTTTAAATTTTTTGAAAAATGGCATTTTAAGAAACTATTGTCAATCATAAAAGCAAAATCAAACTTTTGCAATTTTCAAAAATATTTAAATCCAAATAAAATATAACAACATTGCAGAATTAATATCTCATATCAGTTGAAAGTATTTCTATTTAACTCCTAGTTAAGTTAAAGACACTATAAATCAAAGTCAACAAATGATTTTTTTCAGTATAGATCAATGATTTTTTCCCTGCTGAAACTTAACTAGAAAAGATACGATAGAAGTTTAATTTCGATTTGAATGGCTTCTAATTTCTTGTAGAAATTTCACATATTTTAAGAGCATAAAAATGAATAACTTTTTTAATATACATAGCAGATGAAACTGATAAAGATGAAATGCTAATATTTAGAAAATGTGCTTATAACTTTCTCATAATTTTAATATAGACAAATTAAAACAAAAATATTTATGCAAAAGTATGATTTGAAAGAAAAGGCGCAAATAAATTTAATAAATTTTTATTGAAACAACAATTATTTAACAATATTTGCATTAATTTCGTTGCTAAAGATGGAAAACAATCCGTTTTGCTGTAGAAAATACCATTTAGTTGAACCTAGAAATAAAAAAATAATTAGTATAACTTTGCTAACAGAATTAAAAAATTGTATCCAATATTTTATTAATTATATAATAAATATTTGAGAGAATTTAAATGTTATTCCAAAATGCATCGTTATACCCAACCATAGAAGAGAATAATTTTTTGTTTGATTTAAAATACTATTGTATCAGTCTATTTTCATTTAAAAAATAGATTAGAAGAAATAAAGCTTGCTGAATGTCGTCCTTACCTTTTACAAGTATGCATTATACCCATATCCGAAACCTCCTAGACCACCATATCCATAACCTCCATATCCTCCTAGTCCACCATATCCATAACCTCCATATCCAAGGCCGTAACCACCATATCCTCCAAGGCCACCGTAGCCGTATCCTCCGTAACTAAGACCATAGCCGCCATATCCGTGTCCTTGTGCCTTCTTGAAATATCTGCTGCTGATTCCGTGACCGTAACCATGGTGGCTGTAATGTGGAATGACATCCAGAGAACAGGCAGCAATGGCTACGAGAGCCAAGACGAGGATCTGGAAAAGGTTTCTTTAATTTTAATATAAAAGTTAAGCATTCTCAATTTAAGTATAATATTTTGAGCGATTTTAACAGATTGCATCCAAAAATCCTTCATTTAGTTTATCGATATTCATAAAAGACCATCATGCTGTTCGTGTTAATTATCATAATTAAAATTCGCATCCTTTTGACATCTAATAAATAGATGACTTTTATGATAGTAAAAGTGATGATTTCGAACATTCATCAACCTATTTATCTTTTAGCCCAAATTAACGGATAACAATCAATCATTACTGTTTTAACTGACAATACGTTTATTCAACAATGTTAGGAATTCACTCAGATCTGATATTAAATAATGTTGCAGACCAATCCGTTGTTTATTTTTACTTTCTCTGTATTGTATAGAGAAAATGTATTGCATTTTAAATTTGATGAATAACCACGTTTTAGAGTTCCTTCAATTCTAAAAACACATTTTGGTCCGTCTTCCTTGGGCTAAGATAACTAAAAATGCTTCGAATTAGAAGACTTTAATTCGGTATACAGTCTTTATGTTAAATTTTCAGATTTCTATCAAATTGGGATTAAAATTTTTTTTAGAGGGAAAATGTCTGTCTGACTGTTTGAATATAAGGTAAAACAATAATTAAAATTGAAAACAGTTAGATAGATAAACTGCGCTGAGATTAAATGGCTAATGTGTAGACATTTTTCAAAGTTTGAGTCAAATAAACCTGCTGTTTGACTGTTTGTTGATCTGTACTTTAGAATAATGTAACCCTGATAATTCAAAACTGCAATGATTTAAATTTATCAATTTTGACCTGGAGTTGTGCAATTAAAGATGTAATTTTTTGTCAAATTTTTGTTTCAATCGGTAGAGAAAAACGAACCACAAATTTAATTGTTGGACACTATTAACGAACACTAGGGATTAATTACTAAATAGATTCTTAAGAGTGACAATGGATTCAATAAAAATGATAAATTCACTCAAAAATTTATATTTCGTAACAATTGTACACCGATATCTTATAATGGGTTCTCTAGTCTGATAATTTTATGAAGGAGAATGCAAGATAACATTTCGGAGAGATCACTCCCTCTGATTTTAAATAAGATTTTGGACATCACAGAATAAGATGATTCGCAAGATACATAGTATAAATTAACCTCATTGTTTGAAAAAAATAGTTGAAGAATAACTGTAAATTTTTTTTTATTATTTACAGGTTTTTAAGTCCTAAGTTTAATGCTATTGTAATGAAATTCAATTTGATATTTCGAATTACATAAAGCATATAATGAATTCTTTGCTCATTCTGTTTGTTGATTGCAGAAGAACAGTTCGGCGAATGCACGTAATTTCGTATTGATCAATCTTTAACGTAAAAAATTCTTCTATAAAAAGAAACTTTATAAAAAGGAAAAACTTTATAATTAATTTACTCTACTGATTTACTTTTTCCATTATGATAAACTTTTAAGCATTTGTTTACTTACTCATATCAAATTTTACTCTAAAACTCCTTTCAATTCCTGAACTATGATATGTATAATATTATCAATAGTATTAGCAAAACATGCAAGTAATATGTTTTCATCGGTATATTTTAAATATGAGATCTGAACTTGTTAATTTCAATTAATATCTTTATTTAATAGAATATGAAAAAGGGAACAATTTTTTGTTTTTATTGGAAGATTTAAATGCAAACGACTCAAATACAAAATAAAAGATTGAGCATGCTAAAACAATTTATTCATCAATCTTTAATATTATTTCAATTTAATGTTACTGGAAATAAAAAAATAAAGCATGTTTTTAATGCCTGAATTATAAAGAAAAAAGATATAATATGGAATTTCACCCAATAGATTGCTTAAAACTCAAATAACTTTAATAATAATAGTTATTTCTAAGGTGATTTTTTTTCTTGCAACTCTATTTTTCAAATTAAAATAAGGCATTTAAAAGTCAGAAAAGGATAGTGGAACTGACAAAACTAAGCACAAATAAATACCTCACTAGAACACTTACCGCAATTTTCATCATTTTGTTACAATCTTAGAACTGCTAAATGTAGTTGATGTTTGATTTACTGAACAAAATGCATTTTATACTAATCGTTACGGTTCAAATACAGAACATTTTTTTTTAATATCTGCATCGAATTTCGGTCAAAGAAATTTAATCCCAAGAATTTAAATCTTTCATTGTTTTCTTATCTTTAAATCGTACTATTTGAAGCATTAAAATTCCGATTTCTTCATTTTGATTGTAGATTTTAGTACAACTAGTTTTTAGAGAATCATTTCTCAATCATCATTACACCAATCAAATTTCATAATATTTCGCCTTCAAGAGAAAAAAAAGTACTCAAATACAACAGCTAGAGACAGTTAATTTGGGTTCGTATTTTTTCATTGAAGTTTATACTGAATTTGTGTCTCAGGTAAGGTTCGTTTAGTTTGCACATTATAATTCAGTAACGCGTTTCAAAGATTTTCACCAGCTCTTAGTTGTTAACATTGTGAAGATTATTTATGGCAGCTTTAACAATATTTAACTTAAAATATTTACAAATCCCTGTCGGGAAAAATATTGTCTCTTTATCTTAAATTTTTATATGACTTTAATTTACATTTTGGTAAAGTTAATATTTTTCAAATTATTTTATTACACTTTTTGATGAATTAAAGATCGGAAATATTTTTTTAGTTCTGACATTTAAACAGCAAAGCAAAATAATCCTATTTTTGTATCTGAATTAAAATTAACTTCTTCATACTAAATGAATATCTGTGTCTCGTTTGAATTAGTAGTGAATAAATAGTGAATTCGTGGATAAAATTTAATTTAAATATTCTCCAATATTAAAATAATGAATACTGAAATATATTTCAAACAAAAAAATATTGAACGCTTATTTTAAAAAGCTTTTAAAGAACATTTGCTATCTTTCTAAAAAAATTAAAATATCTTTTTCATTCAGATGAGGAGTTTGTAAAACTATATATTCGTGAAGTTTTGTGAGAATTATCATGTGAAAATTAAAAAATATAGATATCATCTCAGAGAGTTAGTAAAAAATTACAAACATTTTTTATAAAAAACCCATAAATGATATTAATTATGTAAAATTCTAATTATTTATAGTATTATTTCACCATTTCCAGCTGTAACGATTTTGATGTAACTAATAAATTGTTTATAAAATATTATTTTCTAATTTTCTGCATATTAAAAAAGATGTTTCTGAAACGCTGTTTTTACTATTGAATTCATTAATGTATTGAAATACGAATATGAATTGGTTGTATTATCTCTATTGGGAATGCAAGGTTTATGTATCAGCTGTAGACCATTTCTTTTGAAATTTTTGCATAAAAATACTTCTCTTCGAAATTTTTGTATCAATACATTTGAAAGTGTTTAACGAGTGCAAAAAAAGTTCTCCACTTTTTTTGTATTTCTTTCCCCCTTCTCGTTTTTAACCTAAATTTTGCAGCAAATTATTTTTAAAAAGCAGATTAAATGTTTTGTAATTATTTGAAGAATGTTAATCGCTTAATTCTTTCTAATTAAAACCTTTAACACTTATACATATAATTCTTTGTTTTACCTTATTTCAATTAAAATCGTATTTAGTATATTTATTTTTCTGTGTAATTTGTGTTCTGTTTAAATGGAAATAGTACTTATAATTCTGTATAATGGCACTTTATTTGAAAAAAATAAATATTGGCAATTTTATGGGCTTCATTTGTTGAGTTGGCTATCCAAATTGGCCTCTAAGTTCACACTGAATGTCATGTAATGAATGTAGGGTGATGGTGGAAGTTTTAATTTGGGTTTTTCTTATTCAAATAAAACGTATATTAATCTGAACGGGAAGTAATAAATGACTGATACTTAATCGATCTATAAAAAACTTTAGAGATTAATAATAATTATAGCAAAAGTAAATTCAAAATAAGTAAATTTTGACTTTTGTTTATTTTTTTATACCAGCGGAAGTTAATTTCAGAAAGTATGTGTTATATAGAAGGGAAAAAGTGATGAAAATTAGTTCTGAAATAGGAAAGTCTAACTTTGTAATGTTAGATTCTCAAAAAGTTAAAAAGGTATGACTCGCAGAAGTATGGGAATTCAAGCCCGATAACTGAGAAAAAAAATTAATTTAAAATTTCATTTTGTCTTCGAAACATTATGAAACCATTTAAAACTACAAGATAACACTGTTACAATAGATTGTTTGTCTTTCATCGGATTCCTATTGAAAAAAATAGTATTTATAGCTATTTTTCGACAATCCTACTTTTCTCGATTAAGTGGAGCCGAAAGTTTCATCACGTCTTTTTTTAGATATCATGATTTTAAATGAAATTTTGAAATTGCACTCAAATTGAAACATTTTTTCTGGAATAATTAAGTTATTATTACGTTCCATAGCTGATTTAATAGATCTTTGCAATGTTTACAAATATTAAAGTTATATTTTACCCCTCAGATTAATAGCTGCATATTTGAAAGAGAAAAACTGACAGTAATCTCCCACCCTTTCTCCGATAACATCTTCAAAATCTACATAGGATTAATAGAAGAAATGCAGGAGAAGAATTAGATTGCAATTTTGGAAAGTCTACTCAATACCTTATGTCAATAAAATTAATCATATGCATTTTTTTCTACCTTTCGCTGTTTTTATGACATATCTACTGAATTGATATTCAGATCAGGGAAGTTTGTAAATATTACAAATATTAGCAATCTATAAATTGACCACTTGGTTAATAGTATCTAAAAAATTATGTTATTAAGATGTTAAAATTTTCAAAAATATTTTTATCTATGAATATTTTAATGCATTTATAAATGCAATTTTAATCATGACAATTATTTCAATCGAAAGGCAAAAAAAAACTATTTAAAATTACATTTCTTTGTAAAATCCATCAGCTTTAAATAAGTTTGTTATAGCAGATATAATTTCAATTGATTTCATCTATTATTGTTTTCTTTAATAATGCAGTCAACCATAAAGATAAAATTTTCGTCTCTTCGGGTCATTATTATACTGCTCAGTCAGTTTCTATTTATTTTTTCCATTCATGATAATACAGTTTCAAAGTACCTGATTTTTTTGACCTGGTGGTGTTTGATACTAAAATTCAATTGGAAATTTTTTCTTGATTTTAATAAAATAAATACAGTTATTTTTAAGTATTGTTGTGGTTTAAATGAAATATTTATTCAAAATAAAATGCAAAAACTGTTAATTCAAAGTTTTTATTTTGATACGCAAATGAAACAAAATGTATTAAGAATAACAACAGTTTTTAACAGTTCTGTGTGTGTATGCTTGCGTACATTGTCTGATGTAGATACAACAAATTTGGTATATATATAATTGGAGGAAGAAAGTGTGTATATCGAAACAATTTTTTTAGAATTTTAATTTTTTTAGAATTTAAAAGTTCTATTAAATTTCACATTTTCATATCTTCCGCTAATGCAAAGTTTCATGCTTATTTTAACAATGGTATTCCTCATTAATTTATAAATTATTCTTGATTCCCAACAAGTATAAATCTTGGACCTTTGAATCTGATTTTATTAATAGCTTAATTTTTCTTTTTAAAATTCTCTGACGGTCTTTCATTCACTAACTATTTGAAATAATTTAAATTTATACCAACTTATATATATTCCACTCTTAATGGAACTCTCAACTTTTGATTTCTTTTATCGAATTAATTGTTTTGATTTTAATTTTATTATTGATGTAAAATTTGATTTTTCATTGCAAACATATGCGCAGAGAAAATGCTCAGAAATTTAAAATATGAAAATGGTTTTGTATTTCTCAAGTGAATAAATGATGGATTTTCTTATGATCTGAGTTTGATTTAGCATTTCTCTATCATCTTATCTATTGTTAAATATCGTAGTCTCATTAGAGTTACTTACTATAATAATAAAGTAGAAGCTCCCAAGCTAATAATTTATGATTATTTTTTTCAGCAAAAATGGCCATAATTTTTTCATGTGATACATTTTTAGCTTAACTGCTTATTTTGTCGGACATTTGTTTTTGCTCTAAATTCGAGATTTTTCTTTTGTTCTGTTAATTTTATAAGCCTTCAATAATATAATGATTCGCAGGGGCATTCATGCACACATATAGACTGAGTCCATTTAAATCCCTTGCCGCCCTTTTAACTTCGGAACGGCTGCTGCTCTATTCATAAAATTGGTGTCTATCTATAGATAGTAAAGTAGCTATGCGCTACTGTATGAAGTCAACTTTAGCGACACCTGGCGGGAAAATGCGAAGATATTATTCCTATTTAGAGGATAGAACAAGTTAGAGAAGAAATGATTTACGGAGAGGTAATGGTATTATATGCGATCAACAGAGCGGTTCAATGAGTAATTTTTCGGGACATCCGTTTTTATTTCTGTGACATCATGAAACTTTAATGGAACGAGAAATGATATCTTTCGGATGAAACAAGATTCCGCAGTGTGGTGCTTTGGTATCGCTTGTAATCTCCAATGCTACAGAAATTAACACCCGATTTTATGGAGAACATGTCGCTGTTTAATCTTGGGAATCTGTGATTTCAACTTGATGAATGGGAATATTTGCTCACAAGATATTTCCATATCATATATTTTATTATTAGTATCGTTTATTACCAAAGTTGGAACAATTTATGTATAATATTTTTCAAATGTTATAGTTTCTTATTGGTGCGCTTATTTCTGGTCATCCTGTCTAAAATATATTCATCCTACTACTCAGCCACTGAGGTTTTAAAAAACTGTTTATTTCGAAACATATTTCTCGAGTTTAATCACTTGGAATTCTCATCACATGTATTTTAATAAATACCCAAAATACTTCTAAAGTAAATATTTTTAGTATGTAATTTTTCCGGTAGCTTTTTTTAAAATTTGGTGTATGGTGTATATATTTTTTTAAATTTTCAATAGGTTTGATAAAGTTTTAAATATTTAATGCATATAATTTTTTTAAAATTTTTAATACATTTTAAAAAAAAAATTCAATATTATCTATTTGGCTTATTTTTTTGTTATAAGTTTCGAAGTCTTAAAACATAATTACATAAAATTTTTAAGATTCTTAACATACTTTTGATATATCAAATAGAATAATCATTATTTTTAAATGTTTTACGTGACTTTTATATTTGAAATTTTTTAAATTTCCTTATCTTCAAATGCTTATTTTCGTTTTGAAATTTTTAGATTTGCTGCATATATATTCTCATATATTCCAAATATGTTTTTATGATTCCATATTTAATATTTTTTTGTAAATTTTGTATTCACTTTTTTTATTTCTTAAAAAAGTTAATTTTTCAAATGAGGGCATTTTCTTTTAAAGTAAGCAAATAAACACCATTTCACAGTCATAAAGGCACAACAGCAGCGTTAAAGTTAATAATATTGTAAGGTGCTAATTCTTGCATATTATCATATTAAATCATATAATCTAACTATTCCATATATTTTTATTAATACTTACTAGTATTACAAATGGTTAAAATTGACGCAGATTTTTTTTAATATCAAAATAGGATCATGCATGTTTGAAATCCTTTAATACAAAATTCGTTGTATGAAAATCCAAGTTAAATTTTAGAAGGAAATGCAAAATAAATGCTTCTTCTTTCAAAGTTCTACTTTTCATATTTATTATAAAACAATATTTAAAAAAAAATTCATTTAATTATAATGATAAGTCAATATGTCTCATACACATGTTCTTGTTTCATGTATCATGATGCCTGCATTTGATTTATAAAATTTTGATTTCGTTTGTTTGATTAGAAAGAATTAGCCAAAAATTAAAGTTATGAATTTGTTATTTTCTTTAGTAATTTTTATTTTTTATTTGCAGTATTCTTTCATTAGAGTAGTTAATATGGTTTTATTCATAAAGTAATTGCGTAGTCCTTTTTCATTTTCACTTCCTTTGATTGAGGCTCATTTTTACCAAGTCATGAAATTAACTAACTTATCAAATATATTGTTCTTTGACTATTAATCCTATTACCCTTACTTTAAGTTTTATAGCAACTTTTATAACATTAAAAGTTTTGAGAATTTTTGGTTCTAGATATTTTTTTGTTTATAATATTGATATAAATGAGCCGGTTTGAAGTATTTTAAGAGATTAAATAAGTTTCGACGTCGAACCAGCGTCATAACATTTGAACACGATGGATTTAACATATGCTACAGACAACAGGCCTTTGGTAAGTCTTCTTATAAACAAAAATCTGCTGTATCTGTATAGCGACCTTCTTCTCTATTCAATTGGTTATTGATACTTTTTAAGCTGTGATAGGAATTTTGCTTTTTTTGCTTTAAATTTCAATCAGAGTTATTCTCTTAAACATTGTCTGCAATATTTTTACCTTGACAATACCAGAATTAATGTTTAAACAAACTGATGATAATATACAACATTTAAATCAAGTTTCATTTATTTTTATAAAATCTAAATTCCCCGGTATTGTTAAATAGGATAAAATATATTAGCAAAGCTTATAAATTATTTATGTTTGTGAACTAATTTGTATTTTGCTATAGCCAGTACAACTTTTGCAATATCTGGATTATTTTATTTTGTTTCTTATAATGCTTATAATATAAATATTATTCTTTTCATGTAAAATTTGTAGATTGAACTGATTTATTCCTGCAACTTAAATTACAAATGGCATTAGAAACTCCTTCTAGGAATACTGGTTATGCATCTTTTTTTGCAATTCTATATATACGCCACGTACAAGTTCTATATATACTCAAATAGTTTATGGAAAACTCTGAAATTGGGGGGGGGGATAAAACCTATAGGCAATTATTAATAGTTAAGATGAAATTATTAATAGTTAAATGGCGAAATAATTTCCTATAACTATACAATAAAACTGTATTTCGTATGTTCAGAAATTTTTCGTACAATTTGATATTTTTGGAAAATAGAAGAATTGTTTTTTTCCCTCATAATTACTGTATATCATTTTTAAGGAAAAAAAGAAGTAATAAGTATTTTTTATTTACTCTAATTGGAATTTGAACTAAAATGTTAAAGTCCATGCAAATAAATAAGAACACGAGTAAGCTAGTTTTCGAAAAAATAATGACGTTGAGGGGAAAAGACCAGATCAGACCTTCCATCACGTTGAGGGTAAAAGACCAGATAACAGATTTGAGTATTGTTTTAATGTATAATCGAACCTTCTATACATTAAATATGTTTAGGCGAAACATTTTTAGATAATGTGGAATGAAAAATTTGGTCGATAGATTAGGTACTGGCTCATGCATGGACTTTTCTTTTTTTACTGCAATTCAAAATTGCTAGGTCTTACTTTAAAATGTTATCTAAGTTTTGATCAACCATTATATTAATAAAAATCATTTTGTAAAAGAGAATACTTTCTGGTTAAGAAACTTTGCTTAAGATTTAAAAATTCATATTTATTTGATTTCAAAAATCAAGGCATTGTCAATTGACTGCATCTACTTCTAATTGTTACAAATAATAAGATATTAGATAGTGCAATCATTCAATGGAAAGAAATTTGCTAACACAAATATATTTTTTCTTTTATAAAGGAGAATAAATAATTCATTTGTTGAATTAAAAGTTGTTAATATTATTTGAATGCTAAAATAAAAATTTATATGTTCTGAATAATTTCATAGCAAGTTTAAAAATAATTCTTCAAATGTGTTTCAAATAAGAAATATTTCTTGTTCAAAATTGCATATAGAATTCTGTAATTAGAGTATTGTTAAAAATATATTAGATTCGAAATAAATATCAAGAGATTGAAAAAGTATTCAAAAAATATTTTTTATTCAATTTTTACAATTAATATCTTTTATTCCTTTCTGAATGACTGGCTCTTTGCTGGTTAACATTTTGGATTACCTGAAACAGAAATAAAATTGAGTTAGAAGAATTTTGTGGGGAATATAACTTGTTTTAGAAGAGATAAAAAATATCAATATAAAAAAATTAATGCAAACCATGTAGTGTTTCTATAAATACTCATTAGATCTTTCTGTTAAGCGAGAATCGAGGCACTTTACGTCGAAGAAAACAATACAATCCGAATAATCATTTCGTTAAATATTTCTGCTACAGCTCTAATTCAAATTAAAAAGATTAAATGAGTCATATTTCAATTTATTATTGATTTATTTTTATTATTTTTATAGCAGTATTCTACAAAATTCTAAAATTATGAATTCTTTATCCTAACTTTTGATTAATTTTATTCAGTTGTTGAATAAACATTATTTGATCGAAGTAAAATTTATAATTATTTATAATTATAACATTTTGTTTAATACTATTATCCAGATAAATATTTTCATGCTTACTGTTAGTTAATTACTATTAGTTGCAATTTCCTTACTGTTATTATATTAACAGTAAAAGTTTTATTGATATTTTGAGTCACGAAAAGAATAATATGCTAACATAATTATCGATAAAAAAATATTATGCGTACAATTTATCTACGTCAGAACAAAATATGCATCCATAAAATGTGCGAAGTTAAATTTCAATGACTTACCGGTAAGTTCTTTACAAGTAGCCTCCATATCCATAACCACCATAATAACCAAGGCTACCTAAATATTTTCCATATCCAAGACCGTATCTTCCATGATAATTGTAAGGCCCGTATCCGTATCCACCGTATCCATATCCATCCTTTCCATAATATCCATTTCCATAATATCCTTTTCCATAATATCCATTTCCATAATATCCTTTTCCATAATATCCATTTCCATAATATCCATTTCCATAATATCCTTTTCCATAATATCCATCATAGCCGTAACCATCTCCATAACCACCATAGCCATAACCATCTCCATAACCACTGTAGTAGCCGCCGTATCCCAGTCCGTAGATTCCTGATCCTATTCCATAGCCATGTCCTTTGTAGAAATACCTGGTGCTGATTCCATTTCCGTGCCCATGATGGCTGTTGTGGTGAATAACATCAACACCATCTCCTGAGCACACGACTGCTACCACAGCCAAAACAAGAGCGGACTGAAGGGGAGAAAAAAGGAAAATCCCATTTATATATCTTATATTTTAATGGAATGTATTTCTTTTGTATCAGAATTTTTGTCTGAATGTTGTTGAAAATGTATGCCGAAACAACTATCCATTTCAAAAAAGTGATACATATCTCTCATTCTATTATTTATTTCAATATGCTCCTTACCTAGCTTCGTTTGTTATAGTTTAGGTATTTGGTTCTAATACAACGTATGACATATTTTGTAATTTTCATCTAGAATTGGTAAGTTTATATGTTTCAGTAAAATGGCAGTTTAGTTTAAACGAAAAAAATATGTCAAATCAGATAGAAAATTCATTATCTTAATTTATTTACCATTAAGGCAAATTTCTGATGTTCATAAACTAGGAAACTAATAATATGCTTTCAACTCTGATATGGAAATTCTCTTTTAGAAACATAGATACTTCTTAGAAATATATTGAAAGAATCGAATTCTGATTTTTTCCTAAAAATAATAATTAGCTCCTTTATTCTTCGGCTACTTTTCTCATGCAATTTTATCCTGATAAAACCTGTAAAAATTGTTTATATAATAACTGTAAAAGCATTATTGAACAAAAAAATCCTTTTGAAATATTTTCCAATAATAATTATTAATAATTTTCTTGCAATACTAAACTTATGCACTTCTATGAAAAGTAGAATTTTTATAATATCTCATTATACTTATTTTTTAAAAAGCATTATTTTTGAATTTTTTAATGAATTTTTTCCTTAGATTTTCTTAAATTTATTGTATTTTCTTCTTAAATTTTTCATTTACTATAAAAGTTCACAGAAACTTTTCATTAGTACTACTTCTGAAGATTCCTGAAACAACTGCTAAATAAAAAACTTTATTACGAAATAAAATTCTTATGTGTTTTTATCATCCAAAGCCTTTTCATTTTTATTTTTAGGACAGCTTTGATTCATATGAATAGCCATATTTATTTTGTAATGAAAAATTATTTCATTTTAAGAGCAGAGAAATATTTTTACAAAATTTTATATAGATCTCAGATTATTTTAATTATAGTTTTTTTTATTGTGACTTAAAGTTGATTCATTACAAAATTGTGTAAGTTGTTTACGACCGGAAAGAGAATTTTACACGAAATTAGGAAAAAAGATTCTAAACAAATCGGGAGGATTTTTTTAATGTAATAAACATTTCTGATGAAGTTTTTTTTTTAATTTAACAGGTTTAAGGATTAGTAATTTAAAAATATATCTAATGCCTTTTATTACTGACTTTTGAACTAATTGTGTAAATGACATAACATTTGATTAATTTTTTTATTCAAAATATCCAATTTACATTAAAATAACGAGAATGATTGAAAAGTTTAGTTTTTTGAATTAAATATTTTTATTTATTTTTACATAAAAGGTATATCTATACTAATAAAAATAATTATAATAAATCTTTAATTTTACAAAAAAGATAAACTTACCACAATATTCATCATTTTGAAACAATTAATGCTGACTGTCCAAGTGTTGATTAGTTCGATAATTAATTGCCATTCGATCTCGATTTTCCGCTTATATATTCGTGAGAAATCTCGCTTGAGTGAGTTTTCTACCTGCTTACAACATGAAGATAGCCAACGAAGCATAAAAAAAAGGAAAGTAGGGATTTAAAAAAATTGCATTACTTATTGTTACATTGCCATTTCATTTTCAGCATCTGAATTTGAGCGAATTAGTTTTAATCTGGTTATCAAGCATTTGACGGATTAAATTATTAAAAATAAGTAAAAAAATCTTAAAATTTTTTTCAAGGTTTAACTTAATGAACAGAATCGAAATTGAGAGCATTAATCCTAAGTATGCTTCTTTTGGGATCAATTTGTTGTTTTATTTACTCAGTTGATAAGTTTTTTGCCAATGTTATAATATTTTAATTATTTAAGTTTGTTTGAAAAAAACAATCAGATTTTTCAGAATTTTTTTAACAAAAAGTTTTATTCTAAATTTTTTAATTATATAGCATACAATTAAATGTAAAAAATATTCTAATGTAAATGTAATGTTTTTAATTAATATGCAATATTAAAATATAACTCACATATTTTATAATAAGGTGAGCTTGAATAAAGAAATTTTTGAACGCAAATTTTAAAGCTTAAAATATATTTTGAAGACATTTTTTTTTCATTTCCTTTATTTTATGTTTTTTTATTTTAACAAATACAATGATTTAATTTTTTTTGTCTTAGTGTACATTATTAATCAATTTTATAAAAGATAATAGAAAACATGTTAAGTATTTTTATTAAAAGATACAGCGGATTTGTATGAATTTCAATTGAAAGATGAATCCGTTCGAAAAAATTAAGGTATCAGGTATAAAGGTGTAAGGTATAGAACTAATATAATTAAGGTATTTTTATTATTATTTTGTTTTTTATATAACTAATGTTTAATAATTTATTAGATATTATTTATTAAGTTAAATTCATTCATGGATACATAATTTTTACAAAAAAAAATCAGAATGTATGGTTGGAAAATATTTAATATAACCTTTAAAAAAGTTGTAAAAATTGATCTATACGAAATGAACTCAAATAATTTTTAGATCAAAATTCCAAATATGTTTAAACGACGTAAAGGATAGAAAATCGAGTAAAGACAAAATGATGAAAAATAAAATGCAATATAACTTTCGGATAAAAAGAAATTGTGAAATATGAAAAAAGAAATTGAAAAGAAGAATCCATAAATTTTATTTTCTTCACTAATAGTAATTAACGAAGAAAGGATATAATATGTCATCCATGCGAGTTAAATTGAAAAAAAAAATACTTCAAAATCAGTTTAATGCAAAAAAAAATCATTCATATGCTCTTAAAAGCTTTAGATAGTATAATATAAATTCATAACATTATTTTCTTTTTCTTCTTCTTTCAAAAACGAACTTATGATATAAAATTGTCCCAAATCTGGGAATTGATAATTCGAGAATCATCCAATTATTCAAATGATTCTGGATTTTGTTTAGTATACTTAGTCTTACATCATGCTAAAATTCAGATTCTTAATCAATATTTGAATTAGAAAATTACATTATTTTAACTCTATCCACTTTAAATTATGAAAGATCCATCAATTGGATTAATATTTATCAAATTTTTGCTATTACTAGAACATCCCAGATGTTTTATGGGATTGTGATCAGGTAACTTGACTTATTCATACCGTTCTTATTTTTCCAGAAAAACATCTGTAAGATGAGTGAATGTGCTTAAACAAAGTCCTAAACTGTGAAATTTATCTAAGTTATAACAGAATCCATCTCAAATCTTCAAATCATCTATGGTGAAATGCCATAAAAAACATCTTGCAATTTTTTAGTTTGAGTTAGAATTTTATGTAATTAAAACTCAAGCTGAAATTTTTTAATTTTTTTGCGGAAATTTCCGAAAATATTATATCACGGGAATAAATTTTACACCACTCTAAAATTTTAAAAGATACCCTTTTCATTAATACTAATTTAATAACCGTGTAATCTTTTGATGTGTTTCAGAAATTTGAAAACATTTGTTTTTTATCAATGGATTATTTTATAATCTCGAAATTCAAACCGTTTTTATGTTGTCATCAAACAATCAATCGCGTGAAATTTTTTCTAGAGTTAAACGATAAGTAGAAAATGTTGTTCAAAGTTGTGTAGTTTTTAAGTCAAAAAAGATTAATTAAAATCTTTTGTTTTTAATAGAGCTATGATATTACAGGACTGCCTTTAAGGTTTATAAGGTGACTGAAAGGTTTATATACTTAATAAATAGAATTTAAGTAATAAAATTAAGATTAAGTGAATTTAATATTTTAAAAAAAACAGAAGTCTGTGTCGAATTTTTTAAATAAATTAAAAAACAAAACCACGAATCAAAACTTTCAAACAATATATAAGGGTTATTTAACACATATGTTATAACAGAAAAAAAATAATTATCGTTTAAACCCATCTTCTTTTTGCTGTAAAATCATTGACATTGTCTCAGAAACTTAATAAAGAATTAAACATAATTTTTTCAAAAACTTGCTGGGTTGTCCCAGCTTACAACATATTTATTTAGGTGTATCTAAAATATATTGACCAATATATTTAGCAATTTTTTTAAAATTTATCTTGTTAATTTATTATTTTTCAAATAGAAGCATTCATTTAGTAAATTGAATTGTAGTTTACAGTACATTTTTAAAGAAAAGAAAATTTGAAACGTTATTCTTGTAAGGAGTAATTTATGCTTAAGCATAAAGTAATTAATTTTTTCCTCGAGTCACATGTGTTGACTTAAGGGAAAAAAACGATTTCATGGTGGATTCTGTCAAAAATACTGAGTAATATTTATTCCGAATTCCACATGTTTTTATTCATGAAACAGGACGAAAAAATGATAATATGCTTTCTTTGCATCAAAATATTTTTGTAATAAAAGAAAATTAATAGAGTTCAACGAATTTGGATTGTTTTATACATTTATAACAGTTATGCCCTAAATTTAATTAGATAACACTCATTATAGGCATGAATTAACAATATTCTTTTATAACTTAAAATTACTTAAAAGTAAGTAAAAGTGGAAAAGTAATTTTGTGTTGAAATTTACGTTACGGGAATTTTCTGTTCTGTGTAACTTCTACTGGGCTCCGCATCCTCCTCATTTTTAATATGTTTTAACATTAGTCAGTAATGATATCAGTATCCACCACTCTTTAACTATAAATATGACTAAAGTGTATAAAAGATAATCAAAAGCTCTTGCGTTTATAGATTATTTTTCTGATACTAAATATTTGCTTTCCTTTCAACGATGAATATGCTTACAGGGAGGCGGAAGATGTTTTTCGAATACCCAAGCACTTCGATACAAAAGAAAGTAGCATCAGATAAGAAACCACTAATACCGTTTTTTCTTCAATGGGGATGATTTCAGTTTTTTGACATTGACCAGTCGGAAGGCTTTATTTTCTTATTTAATAGAGTAGTTTTTAGAACAGTCATAAGCACACATTTTATTAAAAAAGGCGTAGAAATTTATAATTTTTAATAAAATACCTGGCAAATATATTAAATTTTCAAAACCAGTATTAGTTTTGTTCACTTTGATTTAACAATTCCTTTTAATCAATTTAATTAATTCATTAATTACACTCAGGTTGTCAACAGTATTTATTCAAAGCGGCTCAATAAATTCGCAATTAAAATATTCTGAAAAAAATATAGTTCAAAAAATCCCCATCTATGAGAAAAGTTCACATTAACTCATTTCAAATCTTGTTGGAAGTTTATTTTAAAGATACGAAAAATAATTATGTAATTTTAAAATATCAAATATGGGAGAAACAAATTAAATGTTTGTAATTTTTGGTTAACGGGGATGATCTAATAAAGCTTAATAAAATTTTGTTGGCTAAATGAAAATTACAAAATTTTATTCGAATTAATTTAGTTCTAAGAAATACAGAGATGTGTTAATTTGTCGTCAGTTGATGCTTATGAATAATTAGATAACTGTTAACATCTCTATCAATATTTACATCAATATTTCTAATTTACTAAAAGATCATTTGGTTGAATATATATCAAAAATATTTCAAAATTAACAAAATTTAAAAAATGAAATTTAAGCAACATTCCATAAAATATTCAAACATATTACGCTGTTTACGATCTGCTCGACTTAAATAAAAACCCAGTTGCGCAACACTAACACTATTGATGCATCATACAAAACTCTACTTAAATGTCGGAATAAATATTTATTCGAGGTTAGTAAACATTAGAATTGTTGCATAATTTAACGTTTCCCATGTCGTTTAATACTGTGAGTCACTAAGTCGTTTAATCTCTTTCGGGTGCGATAGAAATTAACTTTCTTTTGCAATACGCCTTACCACTTGTTACTTCTTAAAGACATGCCTGAGTGAAGACATGGAAGTATTTAGCCTTGAGTGATATGAACAGTGAAAAGATTTCATGAATGAATGCTACTTTCTTTTTCTGTTGACATTCACGTCTATAAAAAGGTTCTTTTTTCTTTGGCAACGTACTATAATATTGTTGCTTTATAAATGGATATCAAATGGTGGCAGATAGAAGTAGGTCAAGTGCTTTGTTGTGTAGAATGTTCCGTGACATTATGCAATGATCACGCGTTAATTCTCTATTAGGTGCGGTCAAAATGTGACTTAAATCTCTTTTTGTCTAAAAGGCAAATGCTGTTTTAAAAAATTGGCAAGGATTTCTTAGAAAATTAAAACATACTTTAAATCTAGTTTTTTTTAAAAAATATTTTTGAAGGGTGTGTACTTTTTAACGATAATAACTGTGAAATTATTTTTATGTAGTGAGTAATATAATGATACATTCACACATTGGTTTCATTTACTTTCTTAATGAAAAACGATAAACATTAATACAATATTACAATGCTATAAAAAATCTAAAGATCTTCAAAACTTTCAGGATTTCAAATTTCATATTTGCAATAGATGTGTTCTCCAAAAAAGGGTTTTTGTGAATATCCCTAATATTGAAGCAAAGTACAAATGAATAGTTCTCATAAATAAATAAAACTCATTGATTTGAGCTACGAATGCTTAACAATAATTTTACACAAGTTGGGCTTTTTTTCTTTTCAATACTTCACAATACCCTTGTGTCTTCATTTCTTCACAAATATTTTGTGCCTTAAATTCTTTACAGATACTTTGTGCCTTAAATTCTTCACAAATAATCTTCTTGAAAATGAGAACTTGATTGCAAGCAGAAACGGATCACCCTGTCAGATTATTAATGGTATCATGTTATTTAATTTTCATGCTTAAGTTCTTTATTATATATCCCAACCAGAATACAAGCAAAAGAAAAGCAAGTTTTGAGGAGCGATGAATTCAATGGAATATTAAACGCATAAGTCTAACTAATAGATAGATAGAAGAAAATAAAGAAGCATGCCGATAGGATTCTTTTCGCATTACAGACATATAAATAATTCATTTCAAAGTTGTAATATTAAATAAACTAATTAAATCTCTCTCTCTCTCTCTCTGTGTGTCATTCGATGTTGCAATTATTTTTCTAAAAAAATAGATTCCTCGGACCATCTTATTTAATATAATTTATTTCCATTTAATCATACTTAAAATCTGAGGTAAAAGATAATTATTATAACATATTTAAAATACTTTTATGAACAAAAGTTCGAATTTCACACAACTTCTTTTTTTAACTAATAATATTTAAATATTATATATTATGCAGGGTGCGCCAGAGAAATTTACATATCTGAAAAAATTCTCGAGCTGTCATTTTAGCTAGGTAGAGCGATGAAAAGTGGAACTATTTGAGGGAAAAGTCCCCAGGTTTGTTTCCTTTTCTAGTCAATTGCCACATGCTCTGGACTAGAGAATAGTGGGTTTTCGCCGTCAAAAGCTCCTTTTCTGACGGTCACTCACTTGTTACCACGCAGCGTGCCTAACTCGCTCGCTTTGAAATTTCTCCTCACAGACCCGTTGCTGGCCGTAATTCGATTCTTTCATGGATTAAATTATTTCGGAAGTATCACTAATCCCATAAATGACCAGCAACGGACCACCAGAACGGAAAATGTCGAAAGAGTGAGGCAGTCGGTTCTCCGTTCTCCCTGGCGTTCGTCTCGCAAACACGAATTTCTGACACCACTCTTCGACAAATTCTCCATCAAAACCTTCAATTTCACCCCTATAAATTGGCTGTTGTGCAAGAGTTAACTAAACGCTATTTTTTTACCCGTCAAAATGCATGTGAAATGCTGCTTGAGAACCTGCCTGAAGACGCGGTCGTTTTTTTCAGTGGCGAGGCTCACTTTGAAATTCCTGGTTTATGTCAATCGACCACGGACAATAGCTCACCTCAAAAACAACATTCGCGACCCCATTGTCAACATACCGAGTGATACGCTGCAAAGAGTGCACACAAATTTCAAAAACTGACTTAATCAGTGTATGTGCAATGGGGGTCGCCATTTAACCGATGCCATTTTGGAAACTGTATGAAAAAAAGTTGGGTATTGTATTCTCAAATAAAAAATTAAAACAATAACTGAAGTACTATTTTTTCTATTGACCTTTCAAATCAGTTAGTTTCTCTGGCCCACCATGTATTTATATCAAGTAGACATGTATTATTTTCATTAATATCATTCGATTCACTTGCTCATTCTGGTTTTGATCTAAGTTTCATAGCAGCGATATAAAACTCCATGCTTAATTTTTCGAGAGTCAAGAATTTACTGAATATGGTCGTGATTTAAATAAGTGTTGTAGAATGTATTGCACAAGTCAAAACAACCTGTATAAGCAGGAATTTTCTTCATTCAATTTTTGAGACTAATTTTTTTGGTTAGCTTCGTTTTTTTATAAAATAAGTGTTGTATGAATTTAGACCTCTTACGGGGAACCATTAGGGCCAAACTTCACAGAGATTCACTGTTTTAAACTGAAAATGATACACTTCATTTAATATATTGTTTCTGACCTCATGCATCGAGAAACAAGAAAAATAATCTAATTTTTAAAGATTTTATCCAAAATTGCACATAGGTTTATTTTTAAAAGATGAAGATCAGTTATAAAATTCATCAATAGGTTTGTTGACATTTTCAGCTACATCTAAACATATATATAAATAAATCAGTTGGTATATGTCTAAACATGTTAAAGTTAGATAGCACTATTCTAGCGTTCCGAATTATCCAGTTAAAAGCATAAGGGTGGAAATATTATCAAGCTATCATTCATAGATATTGAAAGAAATTTCATAAAAATATACATTGGGCAATTATTCAAATTTAACAATTCATAAAAATTAAGTTTTTAAATCATTATTTTCCTAGATAAAGAAATACCATTCCAGAAACGTTTTTTTTTAAACAGTAGGGAGTATAAAATTGTCCTGACTTATCTAAATCTAGAAAATATTTTGACAGTTATCAGACTTCTCTTTATGTACTTAATGCATGTAAAAATGCACTTGGTCCAATAAATGCAGAAAAATTCAGATGCCAAAAAAGGGAATGTAAAGTATTTCAATCTTACGCACCATTTTATTTCATGTGTCTATCAATCGTCAATGATTTACGACGAGATCAAGTATTAACCCTCGCACTTTTAGCATATTCATTTATTTCCAAAAACAAACAGCACAGCATTTAAAATACGACTTGAATTTCGTGAATTTTCAAAGTATAAAAACACATCCATATATGGATAAATACCTTATCACCGTTTGAAAAGATCTATTTTAATGCATATTCATTTAGCTCTTCGCTAAACACCACGAAGTTATTCTCCAACGAGCATCTTAAATAAGTAAGCGAAATTACTGATCAAGACAATAATTTAGTAAATTGGAAACTTGAAACCTGATTATTTGGACTCAGGAAACGGAGAATAAACGGAGATTAAAGTTTATGAAGTAATTTGCGAAGAAAAATATTGGAATCTGAAGTTAATCAGGAAGTTTTAATCGACGATCACTAATGACTCATTTTTAAATTGTATCTAAATGAGTACTCTGGTGCTATTAGGGGAAAATGCAATTTCGTTCTTAACAATTTAATTCGATATTTAAATCTTACTATAATTAAGTTGGTTACAACAAAATGTTTTCTCCCAGCAATCTTGGAATAAAGCATTGCATGCATTAACTTCGCCTCTTTTTCTGTTAGCTCTCTCTTCCCATTTTGGTTAGACAACATTCGAGGTTTAATCGGATCTCATTTAAGCCGAGATCAGTAGTTAAATTACTCAGCTGCCATCAGCGAAGTTCTATAATTATGCAACTTCACTTTTGCACGACCTGCAGATAATGGAAAATATAAATGTGGATTTTACTATGACAGCAAAGTCAGCAAAATATTTTTATAAGAACAATGCTGTCCCTTCATATCTTCGAATAACCTACTACGGACATTTTGAGTTTGCATTCATATTAAAATTATAAAAATTAATAAGTGCTTTACTGTTGTTCTTTTATAAAGATTGAAACTATAATTTAATACAGATACACAGTTCTTTTATTAAAACTAGGTAGCTAATCCCATTTATCTAACTAGTTCAAAATTTATATTACATAGCTCATATATACACCACTTGTTGACGAATTATACTGAAATTCTGGAACAGGCATCATTTCAGATGACAAAACAGCGAGTTAAATTTCATTTATATGGATCTTTGCTTTTTTATTTAATTATTCTATTCGTAAATTTACTTACTATATACAAATTATTTCATAGATTTCGTCTAAAATTAGATACAAAGTAGAATTTTGGCACCAGCCAAATATGCCAAACTTCATTGATCTACCACTTATTTCCTTGAAATTGAATGCGATAATGCTCCATGATAACTAACAGAAACCCAGGCACAAAATCAAAAACTGATTCCTTCAGATTTATCGAGATCTAAATCCTGATGTTTCACCGAAAACTTGATGGCAGATTTTTTTGCTACTACCATATTTAAATATTTTATATTTCAGATATGAGTTAACCAAATCTATATATAGAGCATTACTGGGGATTAAAAGAAATTTAATTGTCGAAATACCGAGGAGTAGCTTGAAATCAAAGACCTTAATTCTCATGATATGTCAATCACATGAAAAAGTAACTTTTAACTGATAATCTTATGTGTGGTAATATAACACTATTGTAAGCAAATAAAAGATTTGAGTTAAGTTACAAAACTTAGTTGTTATACTTTGATGTGTATTATGTGAGGTATAATTCTTATAGAAATATCAAAATTAAAATTTTTGTTTTGTTTGTCACACATCTGTTTCACCAGTTTTATTTATAGAATACTGAAATGAAAAATTAAAATTGTAATTTGTTTGAAATACCACAACAGTTAGGTCAGTTATTTAATTTTTATCAAAAACACAGTGTTTTCAAAACTCTCTATACTGGTCTATGTTCTTCTTCAAGAAAATGAAGTACCTAATCCGACATATAAAAGTTCCAATCTTCAGCGTTCTTGATTCAGTTCTTCTGAAAATTCCTATGGTTCCTCACAAGGATATATCGTCCAAAGTTTTTTATGGTTTTACTTTGGGTGATGAATATGTAATTAATCTGAATAGAACCAGCTCACGCAGTGATCGTGTGACTAAATCTTTTTTCGAGCGGTATTGTTGCAACCAATTGCTTTTTCTTTCTATGTTATGAGCTTTTTTATTGCTGATTTATTTATTTTTTAAAAATTGCTATTCATCTGGCTCAGTATCTCCTGGTAAAGAAACAAGTATTTTGGTGAAGATTGTGTTCCGGTATGAATTATAAATTAATTCAATGACACCTATATGAAATGAGCAGATTGCACAGTTATCCTATTTTTAGAGCACCACTCAAAAATTTTATATAAATTGGCAGTCTTTTTGATAATTATAAAGGGTTCGATCGTATGTTATGTTAATGAACTCGCAATGTGCAGAGAAATATCCATCTCGGGTGAATGTGACAATGAAACATTAAAGATCATTTGAATATTGAATTAATTCTTGGCCTCTCTATAAAATTAATTTATAAAGATCTTTCCGGTTTGGAACACTACATTTATTTTTTCAATACAGATAGTTATGTTTCAAAACCATGGCGGTGTTAGTTGTCGTCAAGGATATCAAAAAATGAAATGTTGATGAAAAGAAAAATAATTCATCTGAAAATATTTATAACATTGCGTTTTAGTGATTTTTTAAGATTCATAATGTGTTAATATTCCTGTGTGGAATCCTGAAACAGAAAATTGATGCTTAAAAATTATTTTTTATGAAACCGTTATATTAAAAGTATAACTGGAAACTGATGAATTTAAATTTATTTATATAAACGTGTCATTTTTTTTGTACAAAACAAAAACAACAGATCACCAAAATTCTTGGCAAAATCAGATGAGGAAAACGATACTTAAATACTACGATGTTTCCTGTCCGAGATTTCTCGTGGCAACAAAATGAGAGCATTTATTTTTCACTGTTAAGGTTTAGAAGACGTCAAGCATTTATACTTATTGAAAATTTAATACAATAGTGCTTCGAATCTGAATTATACTACCAGATTTCGACAACCTTTTTTCATTAGATGGATTGCAGTTTCTTTCTGTTACTACTTATTTGATTATTGTTTACTTTTACTAGTATATTCCTAAAATAAACTTCCCACATTCATGTAGTAATCGCATTTCATTGTAGATATCTTAAAAAAAGCAAACAAAAAATTATTTATTTTGTCAATTTTTAAAAATCGTTTCCTCCCTCTCCTTCATTCAAAAGAAAAAAAAAGAATTCATAGTAAAAATCCATTTCTGCATTTCAGAATTATGCAAATAATATTGATTTACTGTTTATTTATTCCGCCTGTTTTAAAATGTCCCATGAATGAAGAATGAAACAATCAATGAAATTTCAAAATTCATAAAATATTTTTTAATCATCTTGCAAACACATTTAAGTGTTTTTCATTTCACAAAATGAATTATTCCATTTCTTCAAAAACTTTTCATAAACTTTTTCTGAATAAAAGCTACTTAAATTTAGGTGTGTATCCTCTGATTGTTAATCAAATCCTTTAAGTTTAGTAAAATAATGGTTTAAAAAGCCTGAAAAGTTTTTCTATGTAAAATAGCAATTTTAACATAAGTTTAATGAAACTTCAGCACATTTATCGTGATAAAAAAGGTAAAAATACAAAGAATAAACGTTATATGCTTCGATACTTTTTTTATAATACTAAAATGAAAGATATTTTTAAAACTTTCGTACTTACGATAGTCCATACAACTTTAAGCTAGAACTTATAAAAATAATGTAAACAAAAAAATGTTATTTATCTAACGATAACAAAGGAATTTCTTTTGCTGGAAGTTAATCGAAGTTTTCTGAAAAAAAAAATCAAAGAACTTTTCGTAATTATTAGGCACACTTTGCTGTTTTGCATAATTATAATAATTAGGAAACCTGTCGAAGTAAAGCATTTTAAACTCTAACAAAGAGTGTAAAAAATGGCTATAAAAACATTTAACTTCTTCAAGTTGAAAGGTTGAAAAATAACACTCAACTACATTATTAAGTTTTAGTCCGTTATCATCAATTTAAACCATTCTTTCCGAAGCTACAAAAAACATCATAATTACGATAATTCACCTTAGAAGATAGATACACCCCTGTATGTTCATATGCTGCTTTTAGCAACTTCCAAACACTCCATTAGCGCTTTATTTTCACATAATACCAAATGGTCTTCAAGTAATTAAAACAACACAGAAACCTTAAAAAGAAAAAAAAAGAAATCTAGGAATAAACAAAGAGGCCTAAATTGTCTTTTTAAGACAAGGCATCACCTCATAAAATTTTTTCGATAACGATTTAGCCACTGCACCTGAATTTATCCATGAAGAGTATCATTAAATAAAAGTTATCAGGACGAAGACGTGAAAGAAACCTCAGTGACGCCATAATTAATGATGAGTCACTCTTATGGAGTCACGCCCAATGCATTTGATTCGAAGCGAATCATCATTATAAGTGTGAGAGCAAAGGCTGTCTTTAACTATGATTGGGCTTTCAGCACGAATTTTTTGGTTGTTTTTTCGTGATTTCTTTTCTTTTCTTAGGAAACTGAGTTGAATGGGTAATTCCTTTCAGTATTCTTTTATAAGGATTTTTCTCTTGTTAATCACGCAATTCTTTTTCCCATTTGCATTTCGAGGGATTTTATTACTTTTACAGGATAGAGCTCAGACACAAAAAATGTTATGGTAAATAGGGATCGATCACAAATTATTTGATTGTCATGTTATTATAATTCCAACGAACAATTTAAGCAAAATTTGTTAATGCAATTTTTTAATAATTTTATTTTAATAATTTTCCAATTTGCTAAATAGGAAATTAAAGGACTTATAAAATTATATTATTATTTGAAAAGAACTGAACATTGAATAATTAAAAAAATTGTGTTTACACAACATAGCTGCTAATTCAAAGAATAACAGATATCTAAGTAAAATAACAATTAGAGATAACTTTTTCTTTCAACTTAAAATAGGAAGCTGAGACTTAATGAATAATGAATAATAATGGATAATAATGAATTCCATGATAAAATCATAATAAAATTGGGCTCGCTGGGTTGGTTAATGCCACGGCAAAAATAATCATACTCTTATTCTGTAAGAGTGATTAAGTGGTTTTTATTATCCGGCGTAAGATAATAAAGGGCAAGAGCCATATTTGGCTATGCTGCACAAAACTTATCGTGGATTAACTGGATCTTGGTGTAA
Organism: Argiope trifasciata; assembly: GCA_026543055.1. Lineage (NCBI taxonomy): Eukaryota > Metazoa > Arthropoda > Arachnida > Araneae > Araneidae > Argiope > Argiope trifasciata. Next base: position 5,216,235 of record JAPMOQ010032104.1, read on the forward strand.
ATCATGTCATAATGTAGTATAAAATAAAAAATACCAAAAACATGCAACGAAATTGAAAATTGGCGAAATTATAAGATTTCTTATATTAATTATAAGACTTCTTCTTCACATTTGATTATGATGGATAAATTGCCTGTACAACATTTTTTAGAAATAACTATACTGTGTTGAATAAAAATTAAAATATCATTAGAGGTGCAACCATAAAAATAGTATGTAAAAATATTATAAAAGTAAATATGATCGAATTTCAAGATGTAGTGCATCTTCTGATGTTAAAAGCAGAGAACAGCATCCCAAAGGCATAAAAGTACAATGCAATTTTACTCTCTTATATTTCGTAAGAATAATATATTTTTTCATTTCTTTTTTAGATTTAATCGAAGAAGGAGGACTTATAATTTCTGGCAAAACCTCTCATTTCTCAGACATATGATATTCTAACATGTCCCCTTGCGATGCAACAGAACTCATTCCCGCATCAGATTCCTCAGACTATTGTAAATATATTCCTTCTAAAAGAGTATTGTCTATAGATTGTAGTGCCGTATTAGTATAAAATAGTAATTTTTTTTCAGCTCTAATAGGCTTATAACTCAATTTGGGTTTCACAGTTGGGGCGATTTGCGATGCAAGAGGAATTCGGAAGAGTAAAATTTTCAACATAAGTTTTGTATCCACAGGGGAGGAAGTTTAAAACTTTTTAATGTGCATCACTAGATAAAAGGCAGATAAATTCGGTGAAGCTGAAGCCTAGTCACTTATTGGTGCAACAGATACAGCCGAAGGATTTGGCAAGTAAACTGAACTAGGTCCTTTTAGAGTCGAGTCTAAAGGCTTTAAATCCTACCAGAAGATATATCACTCAGATACCACAGAGCGGATATGATAGCAGACGTATTTTTAACAGCAGAAGAGTAATTAATTCCATCTGCAGGTGTTTTCGATTTTATGAGCTTTCCAGCTTCCCAATAAGAAATTTTATTTTTGATTTTAAATGTAATTATGTGTTTATTCTATTTCCAAGTTAAATTGTTTCAAGAAAAGGAAGTATACTGGTCTTTACAATTCACACTCTTCTCTTCTGTAATGCGGTTAGTACTGTCAGGCCAGATTCTGCACAATAGGCGCATGTTAGTCAGACTACAAGAAGTTTTAGAATGCCCGAAGAGTTAAAACTAACCATTCAGGTGGCTAGCTACAGGCTGATTGATATACTGGGGATGAAAGTTCACCGCCCTTCTAAAGCTGCACACAAACGAACTGTGCGTCTACATACATCGAACACTTTCCTCCTATTTCCTTTCCCTTGAGGTTTTACGGGGTTCCTTGATATCTTTAAAAAGGATTCGGATTTTCCCACAAATTGGCGGTAAACTGAACAGACATCAAAGAGGATCAGGAAACCGTAAGAGAGGGGAAATAGGGGAAAGTGTCCCGTGTCGAGAGTCGCATAGGTGATCAGAATACATCTTAATTTGTTGCCACGCACGACAAACACGTGTAAGTATTTGCTGACCATGAGAAGCAGGAAATTAAAAGAGCGCAGAAGCTTCTTATGGAGCTCTCCCTCACCTACTCTAGAAGATGGAGGTGAGGGGAATCTGGAAGGCAGACCAGATCATTAGGGTTCCTGAGTTGCTGCAACCCGTGATACCTAAAGAAGGTGTGATCCTGAGGGGCTCTTGTTGTGTAATCTGTTGTATGAAAGAGCTTAACTTGTCCTTGCAAGCTCTTTTAATTATAAATATTTTAAAATAATATTATAACCCATTTGTACCTTGAAGTTATTACTTGATATTATAAAATGACAATGATAACTTATGGTAGTGCTATGATATGCTTTTTAATGATCAATAATTTCTATTTTATGCATGCTTTTATTCCATTAGCGCATATACATTTTTAATTCCAAACTTTTATTTTTTTTCTTTTACTAACAGTAAAATTCTTGTTCACATGTATTAGAAATTTAAAAAAAAAATTAAAAAAAAACTGTATCATCGTATCCTTTTTGACAGTTAAATAATAAAAAATTATATATTCAAATCTATTATTTCTGAAAAATGCATGCCTAGTATATCTGTAAATTTAAGGAATGAAAGATTTGTTTGTTGTGATATTACATAATCCAAAGCTCAAGGATTAAAGTAGCAATGGAATGGAAAGTTCGGAATATATTTTTGGATTATTACTATCTATATATCTTCAAGAAGGGTAAATAAATTCTAATGAAGGAAATTAGATTAAATTCTAGAAATAAAAACTATATTTAATGCCAAGGAGCCAAAAAGAAATATAAGGAATCCGCTCTGAGAACTTCTTCAAGGGTCACCTACCGGCAGGGATTCAAACCATGAATTTTTTCTGTGAGAGGTCTGACTCTAGTCCAACAAATTGATCCCTCGCGACCCCAAAATTGCAGAAAATTGAGGTTTTAGTGTTAAAATTAGTATCACAAATTTGAAATATACAAAATTACATAAAAGAAAGTCAAATTATTTTCAAACCAAACCAAACAACACAAGACAATAAAACCAAATTCTTCAAAATATCAAAGCAGAACACTTACCAAATTGAAAAAAGCATCTCAAAAACACAAAATGAAATTTTAAAAAATCTGTAAGTGCAAAGTGCACTTCGTTACCCTAAATTTAATTTAACTGCGTTTGAAGTTATACACGACTACCTTGTTTGGTCGTATGCTTCGTCATCATAAGAATAATTGGAGGGTCATCTATTGAGTTAAACTGGAATAAGTTAGAATTTATATAAATGTTTTCTTTTCAATACTGAGAATTTTTTTAGGAAATTCATTAGTATTTAAGTTTTTAAGGAGATTGTTAGTAACTTTAATATAATTTATTATATTTTTAAAATTCTGTTAAATTGTGAACAGATCAAATTTTGGAAAATTTTAGAGTTTAAATTAGAATTGAAAGTACTAAATTTAATTATTTTAAAGTTAAAATCATCCTTTTTATCATATATACCTATCAAATTTTTTCTTTTAGCAATTTCTATATTAAATCTAGATAGTTAGCTTCAATTTGATCTTAGTTTGCTTCAGTTGAAACTAAATCTTTTCGGTAGCAATTAATAACAACATCCACCAAAAATCTGTGTAGATGCATGAACGTATTAAAAATAAAAGACTACCAAGCAACAAATTTTCCAATTCAAGGCAGAGTATGTTCTATTTGTCCATATGATATATAAATTTTACTTACAGTTAATTCAAGCGATGCTCCGGTCATTTAGAAAATAAAAATTTTATCACAAAACTCCGTCGATAGGTGACGTTGAATACTTATATATTTAATATTTTGATAAAAGTTAAATAATATAAAACTTTGCCATTAACACTAATCAATATGGCTCCCTTTATTTATAACAATGCACTCTAATCTCAGAGCCATATTTTCCACAGTTAACTGGAATAATTTTGTCGAAATTTGAATAAAATGTAATTAAATTTGTTCATCAGATTTAGCCAGATTGTGACCTTAAAGGTAGATATTGACTTTCAGATAACTCCACAAGCAAAAGTCCCAGAGATGTAGTCTAGTCAAAGAGAAGGCCATGTTACTGGAAAATGATGGATATTCACCTGTGTTTCTGTGAAATATTGTCTTAGCAATACATTTTGTCCAACAATCAACGTGAGGAGGGGCATCATCCTACATGAAAATAATGTTCTGAAGGCATCCAAGTCATTGATGTTTGAGATTGAAAAAAGCTTCAGCATATCACGTACCATTGTATTTTGATGGTACAGACATAGAAGAGATAATTGTAAGTTACAGTTATCTCTTAAAAAGAAATGGTTCAAAGATAAAGGTAACCGTAAAAATGCACATCAGTGTCATTTTTTCAGGATACATGATACATTCCTGAATAGTGTAAGGGTTACCCACGTTACCAATTTTTCAAATGTGGTTGTTAACTTGTCATGTTAAGTGAAAGTGTGAGAAATTATTACATCATACATTGAGAAACAACAGCCAAATATGGCAATAAATATGCGAGGTACAAATTAATTTAAGTATAATGGTGTGTCCAGTTTCGTTTAATTTCGAAGCATAGTTAATGATATATGACTTTAAAGATATTGCAAAAAACACGCATTATAAGTAAAAAATAATAATTTAGAAATTTTTTTGGAATATTTTTAAGAGAAGAAAGGAAATATAATTGTCTCTTTCATTTTGATTGGATCCTTAAGGAAAAAATTTCGTTTAACTAATCGGAATGGAAATAAGATTTATACTTATAGAGCTATTATATATTACTTGTTAAGTGAATTCGAATTATACTCTCTAGATTATGGAGTATATAAAGTATATAATTATAAATTATAATTGTTAAATGGGGAACAACTGTATGAAATAAATACTATTTGTGCTAATTACCATCTATAGTTTAATTGTGATATTAAAATATATTTATTTAATTTAGATCTTGGATCATGTTCTAGAGCACTTAAAAGGGGGGAACTAATTACTAATTAATTTTGTATAAACCGTATAGTGCGAAACATTTATTGGAAACTAATACATCGAATCATTTGATATTTTCAATTATTTTTGCAAGTTAATTTTTTCTAAATTAATTTTTTGATACAACTTTATCATTAATGATAATAATGATAGTTGAAGACAGATAAAAATAATATGAATCATTAATTTTTTATAATAAAAACATCTAACAAATTTTATTAGAATATAAGTAAATAACATTTCAGTTAATTAAAAATCAAATTATAATTTGAATTTTTCTTATTTTGAACTATTTTTATACATTTCGATGTAAAAGGACGGATCGAGAAATTTAACTTAAATTTTTCCTCTTACCCCTATAATATCAGTCTTTTTGCTCTTAAGTTAATCTTAAAGACATTGTCAGTAAAACCTACAATTACACAGATGTTTAATGATTATGTTGAAGGCGTTTTTGTCATCTAATTTTTTGTTTATCTCAACTTTAAGCATTAATATGTTTATTTTTATTTTATTTTACAGAAAGATGTATTTTTATTTAGAAATATCAAGGTCTTTTTTTTTTATTGTTAGTGGGTGTGCCGGTTCAGAAGATAATGTTTTCGTGCAACAAGCATTGAATGGAAGTGAGATAAATATGGTACCGGACTTTTTTACAGCATTTTCTACATATATAATCATCACTTTCGTTCTTTTTTCTTTTTCCTTAATTTTTTTTTTCAAAAATTGCTCTTAAATCAAAAATTTGCTCTCAATTTTTTAAAAAAAATTGATGAATGAAAGTTCATTGGTGAAAAATTTTTATGAGGAATATTCTCAACCATTGTAAAAGTATTAGAATAGAGTAAGCTATAGAAAGAAAATAATGTCAGAGAATTTGATCTACACATTGCAATTATGAAGATAATCTAAATCAATTTATTAGAATAACATTTTTTCCATATATTTGATTCAATATATATTTGGAAAATGATAAAATAAGTCAGGAAAACATTATTTTACTCCAATAATTTACACCCTATGATTAATTCTTCAGATTCTTATTTTCTACGCTAATTTGAGTTTTAAACATACAAGATTTTGCAAAAAAAAATTTTCTTGAACATTTTAATTTAAAGTTTAATAGAGCTTATTTAATATATTTATTTCTAAACCCATTACTCTTTCGCAGTTGCAACTAGCAATAAATATTTAAATATTGCTCACATCAAATCGCAATTATATATAATTAATTTTCTTTGAGAGATTTATGTTTGCTATAAACAATCTTTTGTTCCTTAAAAAATATTGGATGATTTTAAAAAAACTTATATATCATTATAACAAGCAAATAAAAATGAATCGAATGATAATTAAAAATATTTTCATTGCTTCTTAAAGTAAGTAAGCTCTCAAATTATCTTTTAAGCTGATAGATTCATTATGTGGATGATAGCTGATACAACTGCTTAAAGGTTCCGTGGCAAAGAAAGTCAGATTTTTTTTAATAACTCAAAGAACATTACTTTTTATTTCTTTATTTCAGTTAATTTACATTAAAAAATGATGATTTAGATACATATTTCAGTCTCTGATAAATACGTAATATTTAAAATCCAATTCTTACTTACATAAAAAATCTTTTACTGAGAAGTTTAGACACTTAAGAGCATATCGGCTTTGCTTATAAATTGCATATGTATAACAGTATCTTTATCAACTGTGAATGTGTAAAGGCATGTCACATCATTTAGGTACTTTGTGAGTTTAGTTACTGTAAAAATATATTTCAAAAACGTTTATAGAATAACGGAACTTTTTCAATTTTTAGCAATGTTGTGAAGAATATTCTTATCGCTACCAATATATTCGTGCATTCAAACCTGGAATGATTTTGTGTTGTTTCTTATAAAAGCGATATTTAAAAAAAAAATAAAGTAACTAGTAAACATGCGGTTAATCAATCCGGAATAATCTACGATTTCATGGAATTCAAGGGAAGTACAGCATATTATACTTTTATATTTGCACAATTTTTAATGGAAAACTCAATTAATTTTTATTTTTTAAGCAACTAATCATTCATAAACCTTCGGTTAATGTTATTGTTAAGCTAGTTTCTGTGAATATTTTTTCTCCTAAAATTATTATATCTCAAAATAAATATTTTACTTCACGGTACAAATTTTAATTCATTTATTGAATGTCTGTAAGTATTCTTTTGCACAAATTTAAAATTTAGTTTTGGTAAAAATACCTTTGTCAATGAAAACATTAATTTTTAAATTTTCAAAACATTTTTATCGAATTCAAAGCTTAAGATTAATTAAAATCCAAGATTTCAAACTTTTAAGAAACATTTCAATATTATATATGTGCTTTATCTCTCTGGAAATTGTTGAATGAGAAAAAATCATATAATATTTGATTAAGGCAGAATCCAGTTTTCTGATTTGAAAGTCTTGAATTCAACTGATATGGAATTAAAAATAAACAATTCATTCTATCATCAAATTTAAAAGCAAAGAAGGAACTTTTAACAAGCCATTTAAAATTTGAAATAATAAGTCTTCTTTTCCTATTTTGTATGTTGAATGTCATTCTACTTGTTGAATTTTGTAATTCATTACATATTTTGTTTTATTTCACTTCAACCCAAGGAAACATGCAACTTGATGAGATGTGTCGCTAATTTGCTACCATGACGTCACATGACTTTACACCCTTAAACATATGAAAATAGGAGCTACTGAAATTCAAGGGACATTAAATTTACTTAAAATGAAACATGTAAATATTTTTAATCTATCATCACTTGAGACAGATTAAAAGCCTGCTCACGTGAAATGCTGAAAATGCGTAATGTAATCAGTTTTTATAGAAAGAACTAAATTGTAGCGTAACACAATATGAAGATAAAAATATAAACTTGTTAAATGACACACACATGTACTATTTTTTGGCAGATATCATTTGGATATGTTTCTATTAAGTCAGACATAATTTACTAAATATAATAAATTTCATCTTTCAAAATGTGTAATTGTATTAAGCGTGGCTGTTGGGAATACAACATTATTGATTTTCAGATAAGTAATAATATATAATCTCTGAATTTGATCTTTGTTAATTTTCGAATATTAAAATTCACTTTCTAGCCAAAGTGCTTCATGAGTGAATTTTCTTTAAATTTCAATAGAATAGGTACCTCTGTTAATGGGTAATATTTAGCACACTAAAAATGTGCGCAACAAGATTTACAACTAACCAAAATAAAACTTTTGTACATCAAATAGATGAGCTTCCTTATCATCAATACAAAAAAAATGACAAAAATATTTTTAGGAAAAGATCTATAAGATTATAGAAAAATAGAAAAATGTGGGAGATGTTTTAAATTTTTTGCATTTAACTTTCTTTTCCCTGCTGGAGAGCTGTAAACGATGATTTTATATTTATAATGCTTCAAAGTGGCGCAAGTTCAGCATTTCTGTCAACGTTTAACAAAAGGAAATTGTTTCGGTTTCGTTTTAAGATGTTTTTTACTACATTTTTTTTTTTTACTTAAACAACAAGTGTACCCTCCCCACAGCATGTGATAGGATTCATTTTACTTATATCTATTGATTCTAATAACTATATAATGATGTCAAAGAATTGATTATGGTAACTAATGCTTATTTACGTGTTTGATTTCCTTTGTTATTACTGTTTCCACACAATGTAGTAAAAAAAAAGTTTGAATAAGAAACAATTTCAGTAATTTAAAAGGTTGTGTTAAAATATGTACAACAGATGGCGTCCTGACGATTGCAGTCTATCATCAAGTAAGTTAACAAAGCTCTAAGGATCTTCCACCAAACATTTCTCAAAAAAAATTTTACAACATAATAAAGTCGCTAAACTAGAAATAGAATTCCTCAAACGCTTTCTATTTAATATTTTGAATCTCTTTACTCACATTAAACCTCACGAGTTAACATGTTTTATTTGCTTATACAAGGTTATATGTGAAGTTATTTATAAGTTTCTACATGTATATTATTGTATAACTAGCTTGAATAACAATATAAGGACAAATAAAAAATCATTCAGTTGTTTCTCACGGCACTATCTGTACATTATTTTTTAATTTGTATTTAATTTGCGAAAAATTAAATTTCAATTTCAAATAAATGTGTTTAACCTAATAAAATATATGCAATTATTGGGATTTTTTTCTCGATTCAAATTATTTGAAGCTATAAAGTCTCGAGAGCGAAAGAAATTTCCAAATTTATTTTTAACAGTACTGCAATTAATTTTGATGAGAGAAATGGGATCTTCTATTGTCAAATATAATATATACGACACTTCTTTAATTGGACATTTTTTGAGGGGGAGAAGAATCTAGCTTAATTTATAAAGTCAGAAGTGGATTGAATTATTTTGTGTTCCTAAGCAGTAAGTTAATAACATTTTGACATTTTAGAAGGTATTTAAGCAGTTTTTTATAGCTTAGACGACATAAATTTGTGATTGACTTGTTTACGACGCCTTGTCAAACAAGCGATTCTAGGCACCTGGTTTGAGAAGGGGCAGCACGTCTGTGCGTGCAGTATATACATAAATACGGCAATGGTGCTTACCAATTAGGCAATAAAACCGGAGAAGCTCTTCGCTCACTCTACAAAAGCTCTTCTTTCATATGTGTCATATGAGTTATGTGTATTTATCAAATAAACTGAGTAATGACATTGAAACAAGTAAATGTAACAAATCAAACAAGTTGACAGAATTCAGAACTCATTTCATTCATTTAAGTCCAAAAGTTTCTTATTTATTCTGACGGTTGTATAATTTCGACTTCGGATCTGATGCCGCTGTGTATACAGAGAAGGATATAAAGAATCCTCTCTTAAATCTGCCATATTTTCTAATAGCTTTTATTATACAGGCTGTCTCAAATTAAAGTTACCCTATTCAGAGCTACATACTGCCGTAACTATTTATCCGAAAATTCTGAAAATTTGGGTACGCTTTAATAAAGGGATGGAAAAGTCATTTTCCAACAAAGAAAATTAGTTCCAAATTTCCCCACTATAGGGCGTATTATCAACTATTTCATTATAAGAATTACTCATTAGCTTGGAATTAATCCAAGTCATGTTCAATATGATGGCCACCATTGTCAGCTACCCTCTGAAATCTGAAAATGGCATGCTCAACAGTAGAGCGTAGTGTTTGCGTTGAAATATTCAGCACTCGGTGGCAAATACTCGCTTTAAGATCAGGCAAAGTTCTCAGGTTGTCACGGCCAACCACATCTTTCAAATATCCCCAGAGCCAAAAATTCGCGCATTAAGATCTGGGGATCGGACAGGCCAAGCATTATTGAAGTGGCAGCTTATTACTCTTTCTTCTGTAAAATGTATTTTCAGAATATTTTTTTCACAATTTGCAGAGTGTGAAGTCGTACCATCCTGCGTAAAAAGAGTTTGGTCCAGACACTGGCTTGATTGTAGAGCCGGAATAACTGCATTCTTCAAAATCGATGCATATCGCTCTTTCGTGATAGTGCATGTTACTGCACCTGATGGAGTGTGTTCCTCGAAGACATACGGCTTCAGAATAAAAGAAGCATTAAATCCACACTATACCGTTACTTTCGGAGAATGTAACGGAACATCTAGAGTAGAGCGAATATGTTCTGTAGCTCAAATTCGGCAGTTATGCGTATTCACCGAGCCGTTTAAATGGAAATGAGCTTCATCGTACCACAAAATGTTCAAAGGCCATTTAGAATCAATCTCACACCGAGCAAGAAACTGCAGTGAGAACGTTAATCGTGCGTCAAAATCTTGTGGATGAAATATTAAGATATTCCTGAGGATCCTTTGCACAGTGGAACGTGGCCTATCCAACATTTTTGCGGCATGGCGAACACTACTGCTAGTCATGAAGTTTGATGTTTTGTCCCCTTCCACTTGAAGTGACCTCCTCAACGACTTCTGACGGAAATGATTTTCCTCCTCTTCCAGGACGAACACTCAACGATCCTGTTTCTTCAAATTTCGTAACTATAAAAATTTTCTTTAATCATTAAAACGTCATTGAACCTTTTCAAATATCCATCAAAGTCCAAAATTTCCTTGAGGCTGCTGGTGCTAAATCGCGGTTTTGATAAAACAGTTTGTCTAATAAAACGCAAGATTGGAAACTTAAAGTCATTTTGAGTCACGAACACACTCTCATGAAGTTTTCAAAGGATGCATTCCCTTTTATACTGGCTAGCTGTTAAGTGACGTTACAACATTTGCATATGCTGTAGTTCTAAATACTTGGTTAGTTGGCTGGTTGAATTAACGTTGCTCTAGAGTTGCGCATTGGGTTATTGGCAAAGGTTCGGGATCTAACGCGTAGACAGACCCGCTTTCCATGAATACGCCCTCTAGTGGCGACATTTGGAACTAATTTTTGAGCAAAATGTCTTTTTCATCCCTTTATTAAGGCGCACCCAAAATTTCAGAAATTTTGGATGAATAGTAACGGCGGTTTGTAGCTCTGAGTAGGGTAACTTTAATTTGGGACACCCTGTATATCTATATGTATTAATGCTTCCGTAAGAAAACAGCAGTATTCATTAAGGCATCCATACTAATTCCTAAAAATTAATAATATATTAATAATTTGGTAAATAATTAGTACTGGTGATAATGCTAAAAATAATCACACAGATTATATTTCTGTTTAAAAGTGTGCAGATTAAATGTTTGTTTATTAGCGTTTGATAACTATATTTCTGAATAAATTATAACTTAAAATATTTTAGCAAACATTTACAATGAGCATTAAAAAAGGAAATATAAAAATTGTATATAATCATAAATCAAGAAATAAACTAATATTTTGAATTTCTTTAACAAGAAATAAATTTCTATAATTTCATACTTGGAAATTAAGTAATTAAAGGGATTGGCAAATCGTATTTAAAATAATGATATTTTTTATGAAAACGTAGACATTACACCAATTCTTTGTGGATCAGTTTTCTGTGTGAATCACAGTTATTTTTTTAGAGATACATTTAAAATACAAAGTGATATTTCTTGTCCTTGATAGATCAAATTAACTGTCGATTAAAATTCATTGATCGATAAATACGCTTCGCAAATTACATATTGTTGCAAATAATAATTCAACCAAAATATTTTATTCTTTAGATTTCAGATTGCAGGTGTTTTATGAGATGTCTGCTAATAAAAATTATCACAAATCTCCTACTGCTTATCACAAAATAAAAATTGCCTAATTTCTATAATTTTTTTACGTTTTAAAGAAGAATGCAGCTTGCTTTGAAATATGAATTATATAAATATTATTTTCCATTATCTTGTAAGCTCTCCCAATATTCTTATGTATGTATGAACGTCCTCCATAAGCGCAGTATCGCAGACGATACTGTATTCAAAATGATGTAGTCTATCTTGAATAGTCCAAGTAATTTGTTATAAAATAAAAAAAAAGCGATTGCTTAAAACTAAATAATTTCGGGCCCTGTACCAGCCCTTTTTCTCTATTTGCTTTTTCAGTCAACATTTCGAAGCTGGTTTCAGATTTACATTGCACAATATTTTAAGACTTTATTTCGGAATAATTTAAATATCATCACATATTTTTAGCGCATTTTTTTAAAAAATAATTAATAATAATGTTGATGGCTTGCCATATTATTTCCTTCGAGCCTTGATTTATTGAGGAACTAAATATTATGATTCATTTTTAATTATCATTCATTTATTTCAATTTTTATAATCTGCAGTTCCACACACCTGAATTAATAATTAATAAATTATATCATTTTCTTATTCTTATCTATAATATTTGGTTTTGCATTTTGTTAACAATATTATATCACATGCATAAGGGGCATATATAAATAATATGATAACATATTTATTTTTGAAAGCCCAATTGTACAATAATTTTTAATAATTAATAGTACTCTTAATTTCTGCAATTGATCTGTTTTTATAAATTTGAATTTTAAAAAGTAAATAGAACTTAATACATTAAAGTTTTCAAAGATATAAAATTATAAATAAAAATTGTAAAACCTATTTAGAGTTTTTATAATGGAGCTCCTTCTTCAAATCGCAGACTTGTTACAAAATAATGGGTGGAAACAGATCTGGTCAAATGACATATTTTCAATCAAATCTCTCTATTTAAAGAGATCATTATTTCCAGAATACTTTTCTAGAAAATCCTTAAAAAGAAGAATTAAATTTCCGCATGATTATGCATAAAAATTCAGAACCTAAACAAAAAAAATCTTTACAGCTAAAAAGCAAATAAATAAACAAAAAAACTGGAGTGGGCAAAAATGTTTTACACATAAGATTTCTTACAGAATATGATAAACTATTTTAGCACTACTTATAAAACCTCTCAAAAGTTAAATTTTGATTTAAAGAGGCATGGAAGAAAAATTTAGCCAATTCGCTACAATTGCTACTCAATTTATGTTTATTAACTAATTTCACGATCTTGTTTTTAATTATATTGTTATGAATTTATGGAAAGCCGCCTTTAATGATTGTTCCGAGTTTTTTCGTAAAAAAATGAAACCAGAAAATTTACTTTAATGAAAAACGAAAAATGCATTTGAGATTATTCATGTCTTAAAAAGAAATCATAAGAATTTTGGAACTCGTGGAAAACTTAAGCAGAACAGGATGGTAGATGACTAGTGATGCCATCTATTCGCTCAACAGAGAAACTGACTTTCCTGATAAATTTATAAATACCGAATCCTTCGTGTAAATTTTTATCGCATGTTTTTTATACGATGAATTAATAATCATTAAATAGTCATGAGATTAAATATTCATAATTAAATATTCGATTAAATATAAGGCAAAATAACCTTTCTTTCCAAACTAAACTACCAACGTATTTGATTGTAAAATATATCAAAATATTTAAAATTAAATAAAGAAATTTTACAATATACTAGAATAAATAGAAAGGTGAAGGGAAAATAAAAAGAATAAGGATATTAAAAATACGCTTTTCTTTCGATAGCTCATGTCGAAATTAATTATTTTACATAATACAGAAAGAAAGAAATAAGAGCAAGCACTGGCGAGAAATTGTCTAAAATAAAGGGTAAAAAATATAAAGGAAGATATAAATTTGAGAAAATTGTAATAATAATTGCTACTAGATGTGAAGCGATTTTCATTTCTGTATATGAAATTCTAAATTCAGTTGCTGAAAATATGTTATGAGAGCAAATTACGATGACATGGAAAAAATATTAATCTAATACTTAATTTATGGGCGAAGTGACGTTTTAAAAATTATTTCAAATGTTTTGTTGGACTTATCACCGTGAGTCTCTTTTCAGCAGCTTTCCAGTTTTCAGGTATTTTTAACCCCATTCTAGGGATTTAAAATTTTATTTTATGGAATACTATGAATTTCAAATGAATTATAGACTACTGTGATTTGTAATGAATTTTAGATTAATATGAATTTTTATTGAATTATAGCTACTATGAATTTTTATTAAATTTTAGACTACTGTGATTTTTTTTAAATTTTGAAGCGAATCAAATGTTTCCTGACTAACTAAGTTACTGGGGAATAGACAATGAGGCAACGGTGCGATTTTTTAAAACAATTCTTAATAAAGGATTTGTTGGATTGAAGAAAGTTCATTCGTACTTAGCCTGCCCTGAATACATTACGCCAAATAGTTATATCAATATAGGTAATGAGTTCAATAATCAAATAAGTATTCATTTTTGTAGACTTTTGGCGTGCATTTCATAGTGGATTTTACAAACTAAATATTTTCATCTCGTAAAGATTTATGAAAATTAAACCACCCAACGCTAAAAAATAATACCACCCAACGCTCCCCTGGGGGGGGATTCACCCAATTCATTTTTCAGGAAATTGTAATGATATTCTGTTGATAATTATAAGCCAAAAAATTCTAAGTTAATAAAGGTCGTAATTACTTCTCACATTCCATTAGCTATTAGATGATTTCGAGGATTTTGGGGGAAAAAAGCATCATTTGCATTTCTTTAATTAGTTCGTCATTCGAGTTACAATAATGTTAAAGCATGTATCTCTAAATCTCGAGCAGTATATTCAAGTTCTGCATCAACATGAACAAATAGAAGTGAAAGTTAACAGAATTATTTAACTAAGAAAGAATTGAAATCAGCAAAATCATCTGAAGAAAATGATAAGGTTTTGAAAAAATACGAATATTTCAAATTCCATGATATCAAACGGATGTGACATGAAGAGTCTGTCGCCATAAATGAAATTCTCGAAACTTGCTGGTATAGAGTACACTCTAGAATCCTTCCTGCACAAAGCTTCAGTGCAATTCTCTGATGCGTTTTGATTGGGAGGAATGAGGCCTTTTGACTGAAGAGTCTATCAAAAGTAAGCGTTTATTACATGCCTTCAATCAAATCTAAAATTAATTTAGGATTGATTTAAATCAACGAACCAATGTTTTGTTTTCAAAATAGTTAAAAATGAATGTATTGTGTCTTTCACTTGCTGATTCCATCTTTGGAGAGGAATTTTCTGATATCTTTTGTAATCGTAATTTAAGCGACATTGAGAAAATAAATCTTAAATGTCGACCCAATGACAAAATAATCGATTAAATATTTATTTTATAAACTAAATAACAAGTTTGAAAAAAGATTGTTACCTCAATAAAATGAAAACTAAAACTCAGTCAAATTATATAGTTTTTCTATAAAACGTTTTTAAAAAATTAAAATACTTTTTTGTATAAAATCAAACTTTATTTTAAATGAGCAAATTTGTTTGTGTTAGGTAAAATAGCAATTGTCTTACAGATGTAAGGAAAAGCTTTAAGGCAACCACCCTCTCCAAGTGGCTAAATTTTCTCGGTATAGAAGAGTGGCCACTCAGAGAGGTTTCAATGTGCCACGCTATATTAGCTGCTTACTATAGTATTTCTAGCCCATAACTGTGTTGATTAATCAAATTAATTAAAAAAATTTTAATTTAGAATGTATTTTCAGCCATATTTTAAAGTTTTCCAGCAAAAATTTAAACCATCAGAGTTGAGTTGATAAATAGATTTTTGAAATACCAAGCCCAATGAGAAAAATTCACTCATGCTAATTAGAGAAGAAAGTTAAAAATAAATTTTATTTTGAATTTTCAGTTCATGTAATAAAAAGAAGTTATGAAAAAATACAAAATTTTTCCCTTTAATCTAAAATTAGACAAACTACATTTTGGATCTCTAATAGAGTCTGAGTACTTCATTTCAGTTATATTATGGCACTAGAAAATATATTAAAAAATACAAATAATAATTTGAGTTTACGTAAAATGTTAAGACTATGAATGTAGGCTTAAAATAGGGACTAATGTACAAATATGTATAGCATTTTATTAAATGACAATCAAGGTTATCAGGTATGAGTTCCCCTAATTATATTTATACTTCCATTTCACAGCCGATTGTAATATTTGGCAACTGACTGTTAGGAACTAAAATGTATCGAAAAGAAAAAAGGAGCACTGTATCATAATAGTGATCCTTGTAGGCACTGTGTCAGTGATATCACAGTTATGAGTGAAAATGGTAATGAAATAAGCGTGTGTAAACTAATAACAAAAATATAACAGTTTGAAGCTAATGAGATGGAAATGATTAGTTGCAGTGGCATAAGAATAAAGACGAGAAGAAACAACATAGACTTTATCGAGTTACCATTCACTTTTGTGAATACTCAAACAGAGTAACAGCGAGAATAATTTTCTTTAAAATTCAGAAACTGCCTAGATATGAGAAAGCATTCGCTCATAAATTTTTAAACAATTGGGTTAAATGAGATAATCGTAAATGAAATTGATATTTATAATAACCATAATACCATACAGATGCTGCCAGAGCAATCTAGACGGAATATTTTCTCCAATGATGAATGTTTCAATGTCACTATAACGACATCTGCTCTTGTCTGTTTCGACATCAAGATGCATAATAGTTAAATGCCTTTAACACATTTTGTAGTTTGTTGAAATAACGACATTAGGCAGAGGGCATTAAAATAATCATTTAATCCAAGATTGTGTGGAAAAAATTCGAATTTCATACATAGGGCTTCTTAATGATTATAATAATGAATGAGGAATAATACTTTCAATAACTAAACTACTGGAATATTGTAAAGAACACAATACAAAACACGAAGTTTGTACAATCTCTTTAAAAAGTGATAACACAAACGACACTGATATTAAATAGAATATAATCTGCTGCCTTCTTCAATCAAGAAAGGTTTGACAAAAAAAATATCGTTTAGTTTAGTGCTAAAAGATAATTGAGTTTAATTAAAAATGATGTTTTGCCATATTCCAGATGATAAGAAAGGTTTCAATCTTGTCACTGAATCAACAGAACAGGTTTTGACATGGATAGAGATACATTAGATATAGAAATTTTACAAAATAACTGAACTGAAGACAAAATTTTTGACAAAATAAATACAACTTTCTGAATTGGTTGAATAGGTTGTGGTTAGAATTTAAATTGTAATCAACTCCTTATGATATGTTCTGAGCCATTTCGTAAAAAAACCGCAAAATTAATAAACAACGGTGAAATACAGTTTTATCAAAATAGAGTGTAAAAAAATCAATTATTTTTTTAGTAAATTATCCAAATTAGAAACTTTTTTTTTTGAATTTAAAATACAACAATGTGTTTGCTTGTAAAACAGTAAAACAGTGTAAAACAGTGGAGAGAAAACTTTAAAATCTAATCCTTTTGCCCAAATTTAATTTATG
This sequence comes from Argiope trifasciata, assembly GCA_026543055.1. NCBI lineage: Eukaryota > Metazoa > Arthropoda > Arachnida > Araneae > Araneidae > Argiope > Argiope trifasciata. The sequence goes on from JAPMOQ010032104.1 coordinate 5,233,559, forward strand.
TCAGTAAAACAGTGGAGATAAAACTTTAAAATCTAATCCTTTTGCCCAAATTTAATTTATGTCA
>JAPMOQ010032104.1:5233632-5287414 GCA_026543055.1 Argiope trifasciata
ATAAAACTTTAAAATCTAATCCTTTTGCCCAAATTTAATTTATGTCAAACAATTTTTTTGAATTCTCACATAACTGAAATAAACTTTTACGACATAAAAAGGGGGAAACTCATGCTTTGAATATTTCCAGACTAAAAGTAAATTCAAGTATTTTTCTTCTCTTTATTTTCCTCTAAGATTTAGGCCCTTTTGATAAATTGAATTTTAGAGTATAATTTTTTCAGTGTTTTTCTCTTTATTAGCAAATAAATATATAGTTCTGATCTTAATAAGAATTCGATATTGGATAACCATATTGAACTAAGCTGACGTACCCAAAAGCAACGTTCCTCTCACTCACATCTAACGTGTATTCCAGTTTCTATTTAAAATGGGCTGGTGCCGCATTTAATTCTAGGCTTGAAGGGTCCTTTTCAACCCTCCCCCCGATCTTGTTAATCGTCCATTTCAAAATGTTGATTTTGTAGAAATAAATAAGGAAACAATCATATTCTAGATTATTATATTATTTACATATTTACAGAGTCGGATTACAATAAAAAGCATACGACTGAAATCAAGACATTTCGTTCATGGCGAAATACACGACTTTCGTTCTTCATCCTTGGCCTTACTTGCCGTCGTTGTTATCTGTTTGTCCATCTCGTGGTTTCACCGTGGCCGTCGAGAGATAAGGCGGCAGCAAATAATTTATTGATAGCTCTGACGTCATATCCGGTAGGGTTGCCCCCCTGATTCTTGATTCATTTCGTTGTTTTCTCGTTTTGTTTAAGCATGAAATTTATCAATTTTGCTTTGCGTTTTTCTAACCACTAGTTTTATATTTGTTTTGGATTAGAAAATGTCATTTACTTGTTGTGTACCCTATTGAAAAGTTAAAAAACTGGGTCCGAAGTTTCAGTTTTTAATTTTCCAAAAGACGGGAATCTACAAAAATAGTGGATTGCTGTCATTCACAGAAAGAATTTTGAACATGTAAGCAAGGTATATAAACTTTTTCGTCAATTTTATTATTATATTCTTAAATTACCCATTTCATGATATAATGTAAGAATAGTTTTATCTTCCGATTTTATTCAAAAATGAGTTATCGAAATAGGTCTTACTTTTAAATATAATCTAGTAGTAATGAGATTATTTTCTTCATGGATTTGTTGTTGTTGTTCCAATTGATTATTGATTCTTGAACATCATTTAATGCTGTATATTAGTTTTTTTAATATTATACAGGTATTTGTCATCACCAAATTTGAAATGCTAATAGTTTAGAATTAGGGCTGGTGTATGTTTACAAGTAATGTATTCAATTGTACTATTGATCGATGTTATATCTTTTTTTTTTTTCATTAGAACAATAATATTGAGATTATTTTCCCTTTGTAAGGTAATAAGAATTTATATCATAAATATCAGAATTTTATTTACTACAATCTATTTTATCTATTTGCTTGTAGATTTTATTTCCACTGTAATACTTAGCATTGTGAATTATTTTGAATAAGAACATTATGACTGCATTATTATAGAGTAAAGACTGAACTTAAATTAGTAAGTAAGGAAATCAACTCTTAATTTATTTTGTTTCAAAATTTCTTAAAATTATATTAGGAGTTACTTTTGTCTTTGCATTTTTCTTAATGAATGTAATTTGCATACAATGCAGATACGTCAGAATCAAGGTCATTTGTTTCTCAGCTCTTTCTTTATTATTTGTTTTATTTATAATAATCCATCTTACTAGTTTCTGTTCATTTTAACTGCAATGTAAAACAAAAGTAGACAATGAGTCATTGTTTTGAATTTGCAATTATAATGTTCCTGTTATTGTAGTTTTGAAGACTAATTTTGCATTTACTGAAGTGATAAAGTCAGTGGTAGATAGTATAAAAAATATTTTATATTGCAGGTATTTGAGCAGCATTTTGTAGAAGATGATTTTGTCGAAGAAGTTCATGGGTTTGAAATAAAAACAGGTAAAGTGCTCACCGCACCCTTCGGCATTAAAAAATTAAAGAGGATGCATTCCCAACAAATTTTTATGGATATCCAAATTATTGTCAAGTTGATAAGATCCAGAGAAAATGTCCTGAATTCAAAAGAGATGAAAGAGAGCAATTTGCTCTCATTCAGGTAACAGATGACAGTATTAAAGAAAAGGAAATATATGAAAGGTACAAGTCATTTGGCTCTTTTTAAGAACATGATTCAAAGGTAAGTAATTTGGAATTATCTACTTTATGGACTGTAATTCGAAGGAATTCATATTTGCTTCTAGCGAAACTGATAGATTCCCCTTGTACTCATAATAAATATTCTATATACCAGTTAATGAAATATGGGAAGTAAATGTATTTTTCATGAATATTAAACAGTTGAAAGTTGGATCATATTCTTTTCTTCTTCAGTGTCGTAATATTAAGTTACTTTCTAATATTCTTTCAACTTGTGTTAAAATGTTTAAAGAGCAGAAAGATGTTGCTTTGAATTCTTTTAAATGTGCGCTTCAGAACATCATACATAGTGATGCGGATCCTTTTTTCAAATTTATAAGTGAAGTTATGTTTAAAAGAACTGCGAAAATTAATATTCTCCAGAGATGTTGGTGTTTTGTACTCTTTTGTATTGTTTGGATCCAAATGCGTATCAGTTTATTAGAAAAAGTAGTAAATTTATTTTGCCAACAACAATTCCAAGTCTATGCTCATCACCAGGCCTTAAACCATCAGTTAGAGCAAAATGAAAAATACTTTTTAAATTATTTGACTCAAAGGTTACATATTTATCTGATTTAGATTTTAAAAAAGGGTTATATTGCAGTTTGATGGGATTCACAATAAACTGTATGTTGATCAGGAAATATTGTTGGTATCTCAAAAAATAATGGTGAATTGGCTACTTCATAACATGTTTCCCTGATTTCAAGTGTGGCCTCTACTTACAATGATGTTGCATATATGTGGCCAGTTAAAAGCATAAAATATGATGATTTGAATTGCATGATAAGGAAAATTATCAATAAGTTATAAAACATCGGCTTTTTTGTCTTTATTGTTATTAGTAATAACAATTCCATTAACAGAAGCGCCATGTCCCAATTTGATACTCAGCTTCATTAAAAAAAACAATTTCGAATTGTTTATCTTCATCCATGTGATATAAAAATGCCTTTGTTTTATATGATAGATTCAATGCCTTTACTTAAAAGTGTACGAAACAATTGGTTGAATCAAAGAAATGAGGTAATACATATCCCCCCAAAAGTTTTAAAGGACATGAAGGGAAATGTTTTCATCAGGCTTCTTTTCTTCTTCTACATCACTTAGAAAATTACATGATGTTGATGCTAATAATTTAGTTAAACATAACTGTAAATTGATGTTAAAAGGTTTATCACCTTCAAGTCTTGAGAGACAGAATGTCAATTTTGCCTTATAAGTTTTTAATGATTATATAGTTGGGGCATTGCAGGAAATCGGCAATAGATATGAAATTGAATATTTTGCAGATACAGCTGAATTTATTAAAATAATCTCTGACTGGGTGGGAAATTATGAATGTAAAACCTCCTAGTGTAGGTTTAAGAGAAAATGATAAACTTAAGCAACCTCTATCATACATGGCTAATGGTGAAAAAATTCTATTGACAAATTTTTAAAATTGGTTGAACTATGGGAAGAAATGGACTGCTCTGTTAAGAAATTAAAATGCAATACTTGCAAACGTAATTTAACAGTAGATAAGAAAACTGAAATTGATGAAAGCTGTGGGCTTTTTTTAAAATTTGACAGGGGTCAGTTTCTTTGGCCTACACCAAATGAATGCTATTGTATACAATTATATCATTATCAAAAACTTTTGTTTTTATTTCAAGATGATTTTATTGCATCTGAAAATCCAAGAAATATTGCTTTGAGACTATGTAAAAATGTTTAAATTTGGAAAACTTATTTGAACATTATTTTAATAATAAACACAGTGAGGAAAAATTTCTCAAAATGTGACTGTGGTCATCTACAAATTTATTTTTAAATAATTGTTGTAAAGAAAAAAATCAGTGTTAGAAACAAACAGCAAAACAAAAAAATAGTAAACTTCAAACTATTATAAATTTTATGTAAGAAAATTTTAAATTTTGCTTACTTTGTATAAATTTTAACGTTACAATAAAGGAATTGGGTCAGTTCATGTAACTTAAAAGTGTCTTCTCTTTATATCCTATTTAATTTCTATATGTATATATATTTATAATGATCTTATTCGTGTTTACTAAATTTACTGTATTGCATGTTTTTGTTATTATCATTATATCATATTTTTTTGAATAATTATCATATGTATTTTATCTATACTTTTTATAATGTGTAAATAAAAATTATGAAGATACAATTTTGTTTGTGTAATCTTTAATGATTTCAGGAAATTGAAGTATTCATAAGTTGCATAAAAAATGGTATCTATACCCATTATATTGTATAATTTAAAATTGTAACCATAATTTATTCAATATATACAAATTTGAGTTCCATGTTCTTTTTTCTGAGTAAACTGAAAACATCAGTCTCAATTTTAATAAAAATAATTGCATAAGAAATATAATAATTTTAATTGTAAGTTTAAAAATATTTATTTATTTAAGAGTAATAATTATTTGAAAGAAACTATATTCTTAAAATACTACTTTTAAATAACACAAAAAAAAAACATGTACTTTTTCAGTACTGTGACACAGTCGTTTGTCAAAATATATCCTTTGAACAAAAAAAAGACATGGAACAGAAAAGAATAAATTGGCATCAAACTGATTAAAAAGTGATATTAATTAATTATACAAAAAAAAAACAATTTCATTGAAAATACTGATGTGTGTGTGTGTGTGTGTTAGCTCTCTACAGGCCAGACGGTTAGTCCTACAGCTACCAAATTAGGTATATGTATACCTTGGAGGTCGGGAATATGCAATTCGGAGCCCTTTTTTCGAATTTTTAATTAGAATTTGAATTAATTAAAATTTAAGCAAAATTTATAAGTTTTTCCGCTATAACTTCCGAAAATATTATCGCACAAACATGATTTTTACATCAATTTAAAGATAAAAAAAATTTGCTTTCTAATAGTTTCAATGTTTTAATGTAAAACTGAAGCTACTATTTTTAACAAATTTTTAAAGAAATATCTTAACCATGTTTTTTTAGCACGTGACTGGATAAAATGAAAAAAAAAAAAAACAATGACGAAAGTTCAAATTAAAAAAAAACACTCTCATCACAAATTAAACCTAAAGAAATGTAACTTTTAGCACGTGACTGGATAAAATAAAAGAAATATAAAATGTGATATGTTCTAAAAAAATAAATACAATGCAAAGGATTCTATGATCCTTAACAATATTTAAATCATTAATTGAATAAATTATCTTTATTTATACAGGATTGAATTTAGACAGGATATGCATTGAAATCCCGACTTAATGGCATATTTCTATAATCTTTTGCAATATCTGTATCACTAATTCAATAATTTTTTTCCATTGTAAAATGTGATAGTTTCTAAAAAAAAAATAAATGCAAAGCCAAGGTTTCTATAATCGTTTGCAATATCTAAATCCTTTATTCAATAATTTTTTTTTTCCTTTTTAGCTTTCTTGAAAGAAACATATTTAATATTTTGGCAGCATCACTGAAAAAAACATTTTTAATATTTTGGAAGCATAACCGATAAATTATTAGAGCATAACACTCAAAAAGTTTTTCCAAATAAAGTTACAGACTCTTTAACTACTAACAACTGAGTCTTTTAACTTTAGCTATTTCTTAAATTTTGTACTGATTTTAAAGAAAAAATAATATATTTTTTTTATCTATACTCATAATAAAGCTCAATGTGTGTGTGTGTTGGCGCTCTACAAGCCAGACCGTGGGAACTACAGCTACCAAATTTGGTATATGTATACTTTGGGGGTTCGGGAATGTGCAACTCAGAGCCCTTTTTTCCAATTTTTAAATTAGAATTTGAATTAATTAAAAATTAAGCTAAATTTCAGCATTTTTCTGCTATGACTTCCGAAAATATCGCACAAACATGATTTTTACATCAAGGTAAAGATAAAAACAACTAGCTTTCTAATGGTATCGGTGTTTTAACATATAACTTAAACTTCTATTTTAAACGAATTGTTAAAGAAATGTTTTAACCATATTTTCAACAATATATTTCGGATAAAACAATAAAATTTAATCTGTTAGAGCTCGTCAAAGGGAAAAAAATTAGGTTTCATCACCTTCTTGCCATCATTTTGGCAAAAGTTCAAATTAAAAAAAAAGTCAACTATTAAACATATTTTCTGTTCACAAAATGTTTTAAAGAACTTAAATAATATTTAAATTTTTTAGCCAACAAGCGTATTTCTGACAGAAAAAATTCAGATAGTCAATCATTTCTATAAGTGAATATTTTGTAAAATATTCTTAACTTTTAAATCAAAATCATTTTAATATTCTGTGACTAAACATAAAATAGTAAAAACAAATCCATCGTTTTTATCAGAAATGAATGATAACCAAGTTTTCATAATTCAGTCTGGTTTAATCTAAAAGAAAGGAATTGTTTTTATTTAAAATGTTAATTTATCAAAAATATGTCATTACAATGTCACATAGGACCTAAGATATTAATAAAAATTTAAACTATCATCTGTAACATTTTCCTAGGTAATTGGATACATCTATTTTTATGTTTTAAGAATTCACCATAAATATGAAGGCATCCATTCAATATGAAGGCAACCATTTAATACAAGATAAACGATTTTTATTCATTTTTTTTTGCTATTAAAGATGTGTAAAATTTTGCAATTTAATTTGTAATCTTAATTCATAAAATTGGTGAGATACTTAACCTAATTTTATACTGTTCAGTATCTACTCAAATATTGAAATGAAATCTGTATGGACTTATAGAAAGCCCCTAACATGCTTATTTAAGTAAAAAATAGGAATAAAGTTTATCTTTGGTAGTGTAAAGTAAATAGTTTTGGAAATGTAAATGACATACAACTGTTATTTGTATGGTATTTATATTTTGAAATGATGTAAAAATAAATTTATGTTTCATACTTGTACGGTTCAAGCATACTGATTCAAATTTCATATTTTAGCAAATATTCGAAATAATTACACCACATTTTGTTGTATTTTGTAAGTATATTACCTTATATTTTGATGTCTTAGGAGGAAACTTTTATATATTATACAAAAAAAAAGGGAAAACATGTAAAAAGTTTAGAATTTTCTTTAAGTATTGGGAATAACTCAAAAATGAGAAACTGAATTTTATTGTTGTGAATGTCGATTCTAAATCAATTTGAAGCTTAAACTCATGCATAATATTAAAACTAATTCAGAGAGTAGACCCTGATATGCCTTTAAAATCAAGGTTTTATATAAATAGCAAGTTTTCAAAAGATTAGGAGAATTTCCACAATATCTCTTTTATATAATATTGAAAAGAAAATGTAATCCCTCTGATGGATCCTCCTAGATGAGTACCCCAAGCAATTCTAAAGCACTTAAAAGAAACATTAATTGATCTACAATGTAAAGGAATTATATCACAAGTAAATATATCCAATGATTGTGGGAACAATTCTGCAGGAAGATCTAATGGCAAAAAGCACATACGTTTATATCCAAGACATCTTCATAAATCTATTACACGGGGTTAGAACTTTGATTCCTTCCGGTGGAGAAAAAAGAAAAATTTGTTTCCCTAAACAGATGTATTCGAGACGACGCCGATGCAGCAACATGTACTCTCTTTCTCTCTTTTTGTCTTTGTATTGTGCCTGTGTGGTAGTTTAGAAATGCCCATATCCATATATGTGAGTGAATAAAATCTATGAAAGTGTCCACTCCTGCTCGTCATTAATGTAATTTTCATGCACACGGAAACAACAAATTTACCATCCATTGACGAAATTATTAGCTAGTTCGAAGATAAAACCTTGTTTTCGATGATGGATTTAAAAGAGGGTTTTTGGCACATTTGGTAAATATAAATTTAATATTCTGCCACTTGGGGTAGCTTCGCTCCCTGGGTTTTTCAAAAGTGAAAACAAAATTTAATTGGGGGTAGGAAAGGAAAGTCAACTTATTTTGATGCGTTAATAATTACAGAACAGAAAGAGCTGAAATATAAAATATAAAATTAGCAACAAAAAAAATTTCAATTTCAAGTTAGTCAAGTTAAATACATGAGGTTACCAATTCCTGAAGATGGGAAAGATCTCAATTTCACGTGATAGCAAAAAATGAATGGGCAAATAAGATAAAGAAGAAAGTTAGTTAGAAGTTATCATAAGTATGAAGAAAACGTTATTAAAAGTATTGAAATATAAATTTGCTATTGAACATTTGCCACGTTAAGATATGCATTTAGCAGATACATTGTCAGGAGTATTTCTTAAGGATGTTAAGATGATCCAGAAATGTTGCATACTATATATTCAATACCTGATTATCATCCAATGAGTGTTTGTAGGATTAATCAAGTTCAAAATGCACTCAAGGATGATAAGGACTTAAATATGCTGTTAAAATTACTGTAAGGGTTCATCTCTTATTTTTAAATGATAATACAGTTTTTCCGAAAAGTTAAGATCTGAAATGTTGTCATAAATACATGAAACTCATTTAGGATAGAAAAATGAAAATGTAGAGAGAAAGATATAATGTATTAACCGGGAATGTAGGAAAGTATAGAAAAATTTATGTGCTGAAACTCCAGACGTTTCAGCCGTTTATTTCATAGCATCCTGAAAGTGCTCTTTAGATACTAAAAAAGGGCATAATGTTTAATCGGAATCAAAATTATATTATTCTTATTGATTATTTTGCAAATTTGATTGAAGTAGATATAATTAATTAAAAATTATGGGCGAATAATGCATTTAAAGTAATAATTGCACGATCTGAGATGCCAAAAATTATAGTTTGTGATAATATCTTGAACAGTTATGCGTTTAAGAAATTTGATAAACAATTGGATATTGAAAATTGCTTCAATAATCCATATTATTCGAGAAGAAATAAAATGAAGGATTGCTAAATCAATGTTTAAGAAAGCACATGCAAACAATAAAAGGCTCACTGTAAGTAAATAAAAGTTTCTATTTCAGGTATAGATTTTTCTCTTACTTCAGTTCATGTTTAGAGCCTTCATTTTTCCTTGGCAAAATGAAGGCTGAATTACTAACAGTTGGTTAACTATCATTTGTGAAATCTTTATGGATGTTATTCCAAAATTAAAAGAGCGGAGAAAAAGTAAAAGTTCTATTTTAATAGGAAAACAAAAGCTCTAATGCCATTTAAACCTGGATATAAAGTTTTCCTACAAAACATTAGAAATAAAATGTAGGATCTTGCCACAGTAATATCCAAAAATAATAATCCAAAATCTTATAGGATTATAACTGTTACAAATCTACATATATGAAACAAAGTAGAAAATCATGTTACACCATTTATAACTAAAGTAGGCGGTGCGAATTTTGCCCAGACATCTAGTCATGTATATACCAAAAACAGGAAACATCTACTACTCTTAATGTTTATTGTGAACCCAAATTAGGGTATTAATTTAGAGTTTTTTTTAAATTGAGAATAGCGATGATTTGTAAGATTTTGCACATAATGTAAGTAGTAATATTCCTGTGAGTAATTATTCAAATATCCAACAGGTTAACGAATTTGATATGAACACATACGTAAACCTATATACTTAAATGATATGCAACATATGCAAAAGAGGGGGATCTTACATATCGATTTATTCATTATAATTATTTTATTAAGTTGTTAAAAGCATGTAACTTATAGTTGATCCGCACATGCCAACATTCTTGTATAAATTAATGTATACATTTCCCTTTGAAAAAAATGTTTTATATTTTTATAATAAACTGCTGCATTTAATTTGAACTGTATTGCTCAGTAATATCAGAGAACAATTTAGAGGAAACATGCCAATTACAATTTCAAAGGAAAGCAAACGAGATTCTAAGGAATATTACCTCTGCTGTTTTTCCTACCCCCCTCTTTTATTTGTTTACCACCGCTAATAATGTTAAATAATGTTAGAATTCAATTTTATGTTCTTTTTCTGAGAGAATTCCGAAAGAAAGTAGATGTAAAGTAGATTGTTTTAAAAATTGTTTCGTGTAGACGCATTGTAAAATTTGAATTGTTTTTCACATCAGTTTGACAACATATCTATATTTAAAACTTTTCTTGAACAATATGTTCACTATTGAACATATATTTGAGCGACATCTTTAATTCTACCGTTATGTATTGCATAAAATATTTAACCATATTTATAACTTTCAATAAAAAAGTTATATGTTTTAATCGAACATGATATTATCTATACAAAGATGAATTCGGCATTAAATTTTCAAGTACACTAAAAATTGAATTCATAAATAAAGTAGATGAAATAATTTTTTCGAATATAAAAATAAGGAAAATTTCAGAAATATTTGAACATGTTGCCATTTTTACAGATTTAACTACCTCAACCAGAAAAGATATATCGAAATGAGACAAACCATTAACGGAAAATCTGCAACCATAAATCTAACGAAATTCAGTTATGATGGAAACCAATCAGGAAGAAAATGTCATAAATTGAGTATGAAATTCTTCAAAATGACATCTTTACCATACGCCGTGCTAACCATTTAGTTTTGGTTTTCACCTTGCAGTTTGTAAACACACCATCCAGAGTGGCTCAAATTGAATCGTATTCAGAAGAGCAGAATATTCAGTAGCTACTGGATTTATTACAGGTAATTCATAAGATTTATTACGCATAAAATTATAATTTCTTTAATTTCGCTCAGAATCTGCAATTTATTTGTGTATCCAAATTTATAATATAACTTTATCACGACGATGGTGAATCCGTTTTTCTTTTAATAAACTTAAACTAGCTTCTACAGAATGTATTCGGAATTTTTAAAAATGAACCATTTTCAGAACTGAGTCTCTATTTCAAGAAAATGTTTCGTGAAATTCATGAAAAGATATATCATTCTACATGTAACTTATAGTAAGCGTGTAACTTAGAATCTGTTAATTTCTTTATAAAAAATTCAAACAGCAGAGAAAGCCCATGAACTTCATGGATTGATAAATAAACAAGGAATCAGTTTAGCTAATGGCTATTACACAAATATATGCTCGAATATCTTTTGAGATTTCTCAGGAAATATCCAAAACCCATTTGTACCACCGTCTTTAACGAAGAAAGCAAAACCTATGAGTATTCAGTCAATCATTATGATAATAAGTGAGAATTTCTCTGTAATATTAAGGTGTCAATGGCATCCCCTATAAATTCATTGTGCAAGATTCTGAACCTTTCTTTACTGACAGAATTGAAAATTGAAAATATAAAAATAATAAATTTAAATAAATTTAAAAAAAAGTTTTTTTAGTGCATTAAAACTATTGTTTTTACAAAATTCAAAAAAGGAAACAAATGCGATTTGTAAAGGGGGAAAAAGAAAATAACACAAGCTTTTAATGTAAATCATAATAAAAAATTTAATTAATTCTTTGAAAATTTAAATAAGCTATAAAGATTGTTCAGTTTAAAATTATTTAAAGTATGTCTTTCCGAGATTTATGCATCTGTTTTTGACCACCAGAAGTTTAGCAAAATTTTCCTTTTTTAATTTCATTGATAATAACTGCTTTTAAGTCTTTGCTGTTTATTTTTTTAAAAATACACAGTATATTTGGACCTCGAAACTTTGTTAAGAAAGGATTATCAAGCAAGTATTTTTTCTCAGAAATTTAATCTTTCTAATTTATTGGAGGAAAATTTAATTCAGAATCTTGCACCATCAATTTGATTTCACTTAAATAAAATATACAGAATACAATTTGCAGATGATCTTCAATCGACAATAAACGTATTATTTGTAATTTAATATTAAATTTAAAAACATCTACGTATAACATTTTAATGTTTGTTGAAAGCACTAGAATTTCGAAATGTTTCATTTAACATTCAAATAATAAAGTCAGTGAGGGTAATTACGAATTAGAGTAATTACGAATAGTGATAGGAGTAGGCAATAATAAAGTCTTAAAGGGGGAGGGAATTTGGGCATTTCTTAAGCAATTTGAAATAAAACAATATGCTCTGTCTTGCCTTTTTCTCTAAAATTTTCTAACGTTTGTTTATTTCAGTTCCAATCTCCTTCAAAAGTGAAATTTTGATTTTCTCCTGAAAAATAGTGGCGAGTCTTGAATTACCGATTAAAATTTCATTCTAAGATAATTCGAAGCAAGCTTTATAGTTATAAAATCCTATATTCTTCTTGATTCATAAATAATTTATTACATCATAACAAACAATATTAAATTTAAGAGCATGGTTGTGTCCTGTTCCTAGATTGATATTTATTATTTTATAAGCAAAAGCTATTTCAATATAATTGGTGTATTTTATGTATAAAATATTTCACTCTGAAATTTAATTATTGATAACGATTTGATACTGATTGTCGTTGAGGGTATAATCTCTAATTGATTCCGAGGGAAAGAAATGTAATTCTAAAGTAGTAATCTTGAGATAATTATGAATCTTTTTCAATAAGAAACGATGACAATGAAGGTTAGAAATGCAACAATCATGTTTTATTTTTTAATTAATATGTATATTTCGGTATATACGATGAAGATACTAAAATGAATGTTTATTTTCCCTTCGTCTGAGAGATTGCTGAAGTTGACAGTCAGCCGAGTTTGATAGATTTGAAGAACTATCACCTGTACTAAATTTTTTTGTCTTAGTCAGTTTTTTTATTAATTAAAGGTACTTACTAAGAACTAGAAAATTTCTATATAATCAGATCCTATCACTGAGTAGATGTTATCAGAAAAACATTTGTTGAATTGGTAACTGAATGTTTTAAATATGAGTGCTATTAATTGAACTAGTAGTTTTTATTCATTTTAAAATAAGTTTTTGTAATTTACATATTTCTGCCTCGCGTGACGAAATATTTCGAAAATTATCTTTATAAATGTGTTTATTCTGCTTTTTCTCTGCAGGGTGGGGTGGGGGAGTGAGTGATTATAAATTACTGTAAAATGGAGGCATTCAAGATTATGGAAGTCCGATATTCCACAAAATATAATTTTTTTATGAAAGTCGATAAAACAACGGTCATTTGGGTAATTATTAATCTCAGGTAAATTAAATTCTAAGAAAATAAGCGGTAATTTCAAAATTACAAATTTATTCTCTACAAACTTTTTCTTTACTGTGAATATAAGTAAAAATACTTTTTCCCAATTCTCCAACATTTCTGCGGTATCTGTAAAAATAATGGACAAAATTATAAACTTTCTGTAATTAAGAATTTTAAACTTATAAGTTAATTTGGGCACAGTTATTGTTTAATGAATTCTTCGGAACATGATTATGTATACACACAACTTATAGATATTTTTCTTCTCAAAAAATAATATTAAAGGAATTAAATAAAACCCCTTGTAAAATTTGTTCCAAATGACCCTAACTAACTTTAGTTAATATTCATTAGATGCTTCAATTGCTAAAAAAAATTCTAAAATATCTACTTTTCAATTATGCATCATCATTTTTTTTAAGTTTCAAGATCTTTACTCCCCAAGTTTCTTCTTTAGGGATAAACGGGAAGTGAAAATGGTCCATTATAAAGTACGACCGTTACGTCTAAAAGACATTCCTGATACAATTAAAGTCGCTCTTTGCAGCACATATCAGTATTCTAAGGAAAGTTTAGAGTCATGGATGAAATATGATCCAGAAGGAATTATAGTTGCAGACTTAGATTGAGGTAAAATATGCCACATATATTGCAAATTTACTAGTTTCATAAAACTTTTGCTTTTCTTTAAATTTTTCAACAATTATGTGTCTTAGATTCGATTACAAATGTTGTTTAAGATATCAGTAAGATCAATAATTACAAAATTAGTTAATATAGGCTTCATTGTAGTTTTCAAATCGCTTTTTTGTAGAAAAATTGATCAACAGAATGTAAAATTCAGAACAGCAATAATATAAGAAATATATATTCTAAATAGATCTACTATCTATCTATCGTACTGGATAATTGATTTCTTAGGTATTCTTTTTAAAGAAAATAATTTTTTGTCGCGAACGTTTTAGCCTTTATAAAAGTCAGGTTTATTTATATAATGAATTAATGCTATATTAATTGATATCTAACAAGTTGTCTTGGTGTGGTTTTGAAAGATTTTGCTCATCATTTCTGAAAAGAAATAGAAAACGATATGATATCGTAGTTTAGAGTAAGGCAACGTGTTGTTAGATAAGAAATGACAAGCAAATTTACGTCTACCACATGACAGAATCTATTTCTGTTTTTATGAAAAATATAACGCCTTAAAAAGTTATGTTTAATATATTGTGTTTAAGTTCTTCATAGTATTTAAAATTTGATTTAGGTATTTAAAACTGGATTATTTAAAAAACACTTCTGAAAAATAAGACCCCATATGATTTTTACAAGTTTATATTTGTATCTTTATTTTTGATGGTTATGTATTTAACAGTGTTCTTTTTTTTCTATACCACTTCCCTTATAACATATTTAATGATGTCTCATTTAGTTTATGAATTGAGTTTTGGCTCTTTACAGTACGAAGCAAAATATATGCTATATTGATTAGTAAGAAGCTCTTTACCATCCTAAAACTCCTAACACTGCGAACTATACGATCTAGTTTGTATATATTCCAAGCATTTCAAGAAGAATTGAGCGTCATAAAAATCCAAAGTCGGTCATGATTTTAGGCAGAATTTGCGCAAACTGCAAAATATTTCTGGTTTTTGTGGACGAAAACTTTAAAATAAATCCAAAAGTCTTCAAGCGAAACATTCTAGAAATTATTGAATTTCCGTGGTTCAAAACGCATTTCGACAATGTAAAGTTGGAGTTTTAATAAGACTCGGCGCTAGCTCATAAGACAAAAAAAGACAGAAGAGGGGTGTAAGGCTCATATCAAATCATTTCCAATCGTGATATCAGGAAAACGGGAACCATACTCACCAAGCCTTGATCCCAAAATTTCAGTGAATGGTCCATTTCGGAGGCTAGGGCTTGTTCTAATACATGCTAAAGTTCTAACCAATTACTTCGGCGGAAACGGGATAGATTAAAAGTAGAAGAATTGTGGTCCGTTGTTGAAAATTTCAATATGCATTTGTGCCCCTGCAACACATTAAAATGTAGTCACTTTGAAAAAATAATAAACATTAATTAGTAAAAGTTTATTCTTATTGTTATTTGCTATATTTCGTTAATTTATTTATTTTTAATCAAGTTATATTAAACATTGTTTGTCCAGGCTTTCCTGACTCGCCTATAATTAATATCATTACAAAAATTTATTGTGATGGTATTTATTTTTTATTAAACAGTGTTTAATTGTAAATTTCCAGGTAAAATTATTGGAATATGCTCAACAGTTATCCATAATAAGGAAGTAGCTTTCGGAGGTGCATTTTGTGTTTTGGAAGAATATCGACACTTCGATGTAGGGAATGAAGTAAGATGCTCTTATAATATAAGTCAGAAATAAAATAAAAAGTTCACAAATAACTGTGTTGTCATACTGTCATATTATTTTTCATAAAAATCACTTTTATATGGAAAAATGACGAATTCTTAAAAAAGAAAGGAAGTTGTAAATTCGTATGCGCAAAAATAGGATGCTTATTTGATCCTAATTGAATACATATATCTCAAATAAAATGAAAAGTATATATCTGGGATCATTTTACAAACTATTTATACTTTCTCATCTGCGACTTTTATAATTAAACCTTGTATTAAACTTTTCAACTTATTTGAGACAATGGCTCACTCAGTTCAATGAAAAATTGAAATTCTTGCATGGGTTATTTTTGTACCTTTTGGATGTTTTAGAAATGAAGTTATTTTTAAGTGAAAAATTTTGTCTAATTAATCTGATTTCTCATCAAGGATGTATTAACGTTCATTCTTTTGTACTATAAGGAAGTTAGCATATTCATATACCCAAACAGATCTTATTCCCGCATTTTATCACAATTCAAAACAACTCAGTACATATTTGACCTTCTTATCTTATTTTTAAAATATATCTATGTAACTTTTTAAAAATTTTCTCTCATAAGAGAAAAAAAAAATTATTTATTTATTTAAAGAATTAAAAAATCCGAAATCAAAATTTTTACATCTCGGATCTTTTTCAATCCTAAAAACAAGTTTCTGAAATTACGTTTGTGAACATCATGACTCAAAAGCAATTTGAGCAATTTGAACTATATGGATGAAAACTGCTGTATATTTTTAGCACTAAATATGAAAATGTCAACTAATTTTGAAATAAAAAAAGCCATTCAACCAAATACAAGTTAACACAACAACTATGAAACGTAAGAAAATGGATACATAAAATTGTGTACACTGTACTAACCACTATAATAATAATTTGCTTTTCACTTGCAACTAAAAAGGGATTTTTAAGAGTATATTTGAAATGCTTTTAAACACCATTATTCAAAAATGTAACATGTTAAGCATATGAAACTGAATTTTACCCTCTAATGTGTAGCTACTACAAAATTTGAAAGCAAAGCTGTCCAAATGCTGACTCTCTGTTGATTTGTATAATTTCATAAATTAAGTATGATAATTCAAAAGAGGAATTATTTAAAGGAATGAAATAAATTTAGTATGTGATCTTGTGATTGCAACTCCAGTTTTATGCAGCTTTTTGATTCCAATCGGCCAAATTGAGGAATCCAAAATACATATTACATTTCCTGATACTTGTATATTAGTTACATATTAGCGAATAATAGCCATAATATTCGTCAATAACTACACTCTAGACTCCAGCCGAGAACTTTTTTTTCATAACATTTGTTCACTAATGACAAGCAAATGCCGAAATATCGAAACGTAAGTTTTATTTCTTTTAATATGAGTAGACATCTCTCATGTGTGAAAATAAAAATATCTGCATCCGTGTCTCACAGTTTCCGCCAACATCCCCGCATTTTATCCGATGAAGAGGGAGAGGGAGTATAAAACTTTTCCCAGACAGTAACGAGAAAGTTCGAAAAGGCCATTCAAATATACCACCCCTGCTGGTTTATGTGATTTAAATTAATACTGAAGCCATAAAAAGGCAGAAGAAGCAGTTCTTGATTTCAGACACTCACTTTTTTCTCTTTTTGTTTTGTATTTTGTAGCAGATAGTGCTAGAAGTTTACGAGTGTGATATTAGTTATCTGAAAGTGCAAAAAGGGCTTATCAAAAGAGTGCTCGTGAATCATAGTTATAAATTTTCATAAATTATAACTATTTGTATAATTTGCCTATATTTTGCCAAAAAAAACTTAAATAATTTATATGTAAAATAATTAACAGGATTTCAATTATTGAAGCTATCTTGAGTACAATTAAATTATGATTTGATGAATTTAAATATATTTCTAATACATTGTTTTTTTCAGCTTTTGACTCGAACTCTGAAGCACGTGGAGGATAAAAACTTGGGTCTCAATTGCACAACTGACAAATTATTGATTTACAAGAATAGAGGATTCAATATTTTCGAGGAATCCTGGTCAATCCTGGAATATAAGTACCTCGGACCTCTTAACACTGACGTATTATCAGACATCCTTCCAGCTGGTGTTGAACTAAAAACATTTGAAGACTCAAATCTCGCAGTTATATATGCGTATGATCGCATGCTGGTAGGCTACGACAGAAGGGAAATAGTAAAAGCTAATTGCAAGAAACCCAGCACAAATACTTTAATTGCTTTCAAAAGAGGTCTTTGTGTAGGTTATGGTTGTGTAAAAAGTAATATCTTCCATGCTGCTGGTGTGGGACCACTGTATTGCAACGATCAGAATTTCGGAGAAGTTATGTTCAAGAAACTTCTCGAACAGATGCCAGGCGCTAAGGGTTTGGCAATGTGCACCATGAGTAATAATTTGATTGCTAAAGGATGTGCAAAAAGAAAGGGAATACCAATACATCAGAATTTGCTTAGGCTTTATACTAAGGAAAAAATGTTTGTGAACACAAGTAAAATATTTGCTCAATTCGATGTGGATTTTTCACCCTTTTAATATAAAACATTGTAAACTTTTTTCAGAAAGAAAAAGAGTTTGTGAGAGTTAGCAAAATATTTGCGCATTTTGAAATAGGTTTCTCATCTATGTAATAAATAAAATTGAATACTTTCTATTACATATGTCTGATCTCTTATTTTGATTTTAAATTTCAAGAAATAAATTAAATTCTCTGTTCTGTAGAAATTTTAAAGCAACACTAATTATAGAAACATCATTACTTTTAGTGAATGTTTGTTAATAGTAAATATTCAGTTACACATTATAAACAAACATTTTTAAAATCAAATATTAGGAATATATCCTTTTGTGATACCGTTCCTGTAATTCTTAAAATTAAACAGTTCCCACTTTTTATAATGTAATGTGATCCACAGAATATTTTATTGTTCTTCAGTGGAATATATTTATTGTTATATTTAGTGCTTTGCTTTATTTTTCAAATCGTAAATAAATTGCAAAGTTATTGATGTGTTGTTTACAGAAACATTGAATACATTTTTTATGTTTTCACAAGCATTTGCAGGATATATATACATACGATTTTGTAAATGAATTTGTATTGGCATTAGGTTAAATTGTACATTATATTTAAAAAACAATCATTAGAAATAACTTCCTAATTATAGAAAAAAATTATTATTTTATTGAAAAAAAAAACATATTTCATTAAATTGACAAACTGCATTTATATTCATTTCCTAATTATTTTTAAAAAGTAATTCAGAGTAACAGAACCAATTTGGGATACGGAAGATATATGCATAGATAAAAGGCCAAACATTTCTAGAAATATATTGTTAAATTTATAAAAAAATATTTTTTTCTTATATATTGTGATTTATTTTTGTATTTTATTTCGTTATTGTAGCGATGAAAATAAAATATAATTTTAGACAATTTTCTTATTCAGGAAGAAAAATCGATTTTATGTAAATAAAATCTTTGATGTATTTTTGCTTATTTTAAGGAATTTAAAATCGGACATTCAAGTTAACAAGCTGATAAAATAAATTTACACCGTGCGATTTTATAACAAATCTAAGGAGGTCATAATACTAAAAACAAAAATCACGCAGCAGGCAAAGACTCATATAAACGAACTTATTTTACTTTTATAGGTTCATTTTATAAAAAAATTAAGAATGAAAGCATTTTTTTATATATCAAAATTGGACATTGAGTCAGCAAAAAAAAAAAGCTTTATTGGTATAAAGTATAATATTTTTAAAAAATAAATTATGCATGTGTTATACATTTTTACATCTTTTCTCATGTAAATAGCAGTAATAACATAAATAAATCGTTTAATTAATAATGTATTTTAATTTTAAACTAATGAGTTGAACACTTTTTATATTAA
This sequence comes from Argiope trifasciata, assembly GCA_026543055.1. NCBI lineage: Eukaryota > Metazoa > Arthropoda > Arachnida > Araneae > Araneidae > Argiope > Argiope trifasciata. Next base: position 5,253,212 of record JAPMOQ010032104.1, read on the forward strand.
AATTAACAAATGCTAAAATTGAAAATGTATTTACTCCAACATATAATGCACACATTTAGCCTTCCTTTACGAAAAAATTATGAAATATTTGAACACTGTACTGATTTTATAGCATTTTACTATTAACAAACCTAAGATTTAAAAAATATGAGTAAACATTCTTTCACTTCGAAACTTTCATTTAATCTTCAAACATTCATTTATAGTCAGGTAAACGATCTAATAAATTGAAAATCTGCTGTTTTAAAACGTTGTACAGCACGTGAAAGAAAATTTAGTTTCATATCTTAGCTTAGATTTTGTAAACAAGCCTTCAAAATTCGGTTTATTAAAATTTTTCATCATCTTTCAATAAATCTAACTTATTATGGTCATATATCAATGTTATTGAAATTGCTAATCTGACCAGCCTATAGATTGCTCCAACGTTAAAGCTAGAAATCCTTCTTTATGGATATGTTTAGAAATTTTTCTTTTAATGGAATGATATTAAACATTAACAAAATCAAAAACTCTAGATACAAACAACGAAGAGGTTATTCCATATTTGTTGGTGTTTATTAAAGTTATTATTACTTTTAAACTCCAATTTTTATTGATACTTCTGTCCCTCTCATTCTTTTTTAGATTAAAAAAATCCATTATGGTACATTATACAATACCACTATTTCGCTCTGAAGGCATTCCTGGCATAATGAAAGTGGCTTGCCCAGTACATATCAGTATTCTAAGTAAAGCCTGGAATCATGGATCAAACACGAACCAGAAGACATTTTAGTAGCAGTGTTAGATTCAGGTAAAGATAACATCCAAGGTTTGAATCTGTTATTTAAATGTAAACAAAATCTGCAGTTATAATATGCTGTTTACATTTACATAGAAAATATATTTTAAATATACTCCTTTAATTAATTTTTAATACCTATGCAAAATTTTTCAATATAAAATCAATTTAAGAACAATAGTAAAGTTTAGTAATTCTTTATGTCCTACTAATTTTATAAAGCCACTGATGGCCCGGTGTTAAGGTTTCAAGTTCGAGTCCGAATTCAACAGAAGATTTGTTTTGTTTATTTGGCTTTTTCTGTCGCAAGAGCCATGCTTTGGCTATGCTGCAGCATTGTTAAAAGCATATCAATGTGTATAATTAAAATAAATAATGTATATAAAAAAATTAAAGAACTGAGTTTAAATGAGTGCATAAAATTTGATAGATTTTAGAAATGCAAAAATTTACATTTTTAAAGTCCAGTATTTTTAAAACACTTTTCTTTGCAGATCCATAAGTTTCGCTGCCATAATCCAACCTAGAGAGCACCGTGGTTTTTTACATTTTAAGCACAGAGTCTCTATCTGCTCCCCAAGCTGTAGTTGACAAGACTTTTAAGATATTTAAAGATTTTTCACATTTTTTTCCGTACTAATTTAATATGAGGGAGAAAAGTCAGTTTTTTTGTCGAAGATTATACCCAAGAACCGGATCTCATTCAAAAACGGGATGATTTCATCATTTAATTTGATTTCTGGTTTAGAATGCAAATTTCTTTTAAGACAAAAATGTTTTAGATATAGAAATAGTTTTAGTTTTAGTACCCGCAGTTTTAGATGTAGAAATAATTTTAATTTTAGTACCCACAGTTTTAGATGTAGAAATATTTTTAGTTTTAGTACTCACAGTTTGAGATGTAGAAATATTAAAACCATTTTTATTGCACCATTGTGTGGTACTATTGACTGCAATCTGGAACTGTCATTGTATAGAACTCATATTTATCCCCGTACATGAAAAGTACAGGTCGTCAAGATATAAATGACTCTTCACAGAAGACGATAGTTATCTTATAATGTTATTGATTTAAAAAAAAAAGTGCCGCACTTAAAACGCTGACATGAGGAACACCTTCCTTTTGGATGAATAAATCTGAAAATTCAAACTGCATTTTGACTTAAAATTTCCTGAGTTTCAAAAAATTCCTTATAAAAATAGGTAGTTTTAACCATAGTCCAAGATCATGCAAACTTTCAAAATCCTTTACCGCCAGGTACGATCATATGGCTTTCCGATGTATGACAACTAAGTGCTTTCTTTGTAAAAATGTGAGGCGGATGTCTGTTTCAAGGACCAGAAGATTATTGGTATATATATATATATATATATATATATATATATACGCTCGTTCTTAAACCTATTTCCACCGCTAATAATCGGTCGTAGTTTTTAGTTCAATGTTTAGACAGCTGATCCTTTTCCTGATTAAAAAAAAAACTTTCTACAATCATTGTTTACATTTAATACAGCGACGGCAGGAAAAAATGATTTATTACCTGATTTACTACCTTTCGGTGAGCAATGCCTTTCCCTTTTTATCACAGACTTGAAATTATTATACTGTATATTTAATCGCTTATTTTTTTTATGATAACTTTCAATCACATCCAAAGAAGTTCATTGAAACTAGCTTTCCTTACAAATAATCTTCCTTAAATTTTATCGCATATTCTAATAAATCAGTTAGTGCATTATTGACAGCTCATCATTTATAAATAATATATATTTAAAAATCCCATAAAAATGGAATATTTGGAATGGTAGTAAATGAACAGTAAACAAAAATCGGATATACATTTTGTTTGTATAAATATATATACAAATACAAATGTATTTACATTATACAGTTTTTTCCTCCCACCTCCCTAAAAATTATATCGCAAAATCACGTATCAGTTTTTTTTTTTCATTTAAGTTATTGCATTTTTGATTTGTGTCTTTTATATGCTTGTAAAACTATAGACTAGCAGACGAACACCCTTTGACATATTTTATATCAAATTTGACAGGCATACTTATTTCTAATGTTAAATCTGTTAAAACTAAAATATGGTTTCGGTTTAAAATTTTAACCCCTATGTTTTGTAGTAATAATTGCATTTATATTTGGACTACCGAATTGACAGATATCCTTTAAATATATTTTGTGCAAAATTTGATTTAAAAAAATACATAAATCTAATACTATAATACGAGGAATGGTTGCCAAGTCGAAAATCGCCCCAGAATTAATAAACTCCGGTAAACTTGGGGGTCTGGGGTTTTTGGCCACGAGGAATCGATTGGCGCCAGTTTTGAAGCGCTACGGTCGAGCAGTTCGGAGTTACAGATAGGATATTTTCAAACTTTATTAGTTCGCCATAATGACTACTTAAATTTTCAAGTGGTAACGTGCTGCCATCTATAGCCAATATGGCAAACTAATAAAGTTTTATGTTTATGCTGTTATAAGTTTATAATATGTTTCTTATGTATGTACATATGTTTGGTTTTTCTAAATAAATTTGTCAAAAATATTGAACTTCAACACACTTCAATCTTTACCTTTACTTTACCTTTGTATAGAATAGTTCCCTTTCCAAACTCTAACTTTGTTTAGAAAAGTTTACAATGGTGCACTTTAACCGGTTATCTTTTCACCAATGGTTTCACAAATTTTCTTATGGCATGTATTGTTTTGATAAATCACAATTGAAAATTTAAATCTTCGAGTTAGCTTCGATACCTGTTTTCTCCGAGCGGAGCTCGGTCACCCGCTGGTTTAATGTAAATATGACGTATTTAATTTCATCTTGTAGAAAAATAAATTTAAACGCAACTGGATTAAATTTTACTATCAATTCATTTAATCCTAACTTTAGAGAATACAAATTGCCTATTAAAGACGCCTTACTAAATATTTTTCATTATCTATATTTTATAATTTTATGCACTTCATATATTTAAACGTTCTTCTCATTTTAAAGCTCTATATTCGGAACTTCAAACATACGGAGGATAGTAACTTGGGTCTCAATTGTTCAGCCGATAAGATAATGATTTACAAAGATAGGGGATTCAAAATTTTCGAGGAATCCTGGTCAATCTTGGAGTATATCTTGGCTCTCTTAACACTGAAGTATTATCAGGCATCCTTCCAGCTGGAATTGAACTGAATGCATTTGAAGACTAGTATCTCGAAGCTATCTATGCATATGATCGTATGCTAGTAGGCTACGACAGAAGGAATATAGAAAAAGCAAATTGCAAGGAACCCAGCGCAAAGACTTTGATAGCTTTCAAAAGAGTCATTTGTGTAGGTTATGGTTGTGTAAAAATTAATATCTTCCATGCTGCTAGAGTGGGGCCGCTATATTGTAGCAACCAGATGGTTTGAGAAGTGATGTTCAAGAGCTTCTCGAACAAATGCCAACCGCAAATGGTTTGGCGATGTTCACTATGAGTAATAATCTAATCGTGAATGGGTGAGCCTCAAAGAATGGGGATACAAATACACTAAAATCTACTCCGACTTTATACTAATGAAAAAATGTTTGCGAATACAAATAAAATATTAGCTCATTTTGACGTGCATTTTTCTCCATTTTAGTAAATGAACTTTTATTTTTTCAGAAAGAGAATTTTTTATACATATTTTTTATACATATATTAATCGAGGAAATAACATTGATATTCATAATGATCACTTTTGAATCACTAAAAATCAATTCTTCGAACTAGGGGTTCATAATCAGTGGTAATTTTTATAAAACTCTGTGTGGCAGTTTTTGAAGATCTATTCTGTGCAACAGAGTACTGATAAATTTTGATACATACAATTAATTCTTATCTGCAGTAAGCCTGAGCTAAAAGATGAGTTTTCTGTGGAAGTAAATATTTTGCTGATTCTCCACCGACAAAGAAAAAAAAATGTCCTCATGCACATTGAAGAATATAACTTTGCATAGATTTGAAGAATGTTTTAACATTCTTCGATTCAAACTTTTTAACAAATTTTTTAATGTGTATACTATTCTTCAAAATTACGGTGAGAGATTCATTAAAACATCGATAATATCTACGGATAAATGTTTTTAAAGGTATTCTCTAAATATTTTTCTATTCAAACTGACATTTTTAGTTTTGAGAAATGTATGTCTTTTAAGTAATAGCCTTATCGGGGTTTCTTATGTTATTATATTATGTATAAAAACGAGAGAAAGAATATGGTGTTGGAATTATGGAAAAATGTGGGATTAGCATTCCTATCTCTGACACAGAACGAGATACTGAAATGAAAGTGATATGCAAAGATGTAAAGCATCATCGATTCAGTATTTAAAAACATCTTGAGATCATCAAAGTAAGGAGCAGAACGGTTATAGGTTGAAAAGCAATTTCAGGTGAAAAACACAATAATTTATCTGAGTCTCTAGGTTTCCAAAACAAATTTAATTTTTTTCTACGTCTCTCAGGAAAAAAACTAGAATAAATCAAAGTTCTACAAGTTCGAAAATAACCGATTTTCAAAGAAATTAGATGAAGTAGAAATCAGTTTATTATGTACGGCTTTCATTTTCTCGTCCGTAGGGTTTCTTTTAAGATTTTATGTCCAATGTAGAAAGAAGCAGTTCTTTAGTAGAAAACTGCAATGATTTTCATTAACGCAAATGACACTACACGGAGACGACGAAAACACTAACGACAAATATATACAGCCGTGGCGAACACAGAATAGCACATTACAGCACACACAGCTTACAAGTCGTAAACGGTACAAAGTGGTAAGACAGTATTCACTTTATAAATTCATTCTTCTAGATGCACTCTCATTCATGTAGGTTTCTCTAAACGGCTAAAATTATCCAGTACCTCCTACCTTTAACTGTATCCAGCTGATGACACGCTATAACATAATTGGCTATTCTTCAAAGGACTCGATGCTGCTTCCTCAATAAACACAAGAACTCGTCACACATCTCAGTTCAACATTCGCTTTACCTACGTACAACGCTGGCACTTGGCTTGACTATACCGCTATTGCTTCCCTACCCTCTCGACAACTCATGTCACTATTCTAAATCTGGTTTCGATAGACTACGATTCTAACTCACGATACGATTCATGGTTGTCTTTGATTCAGATTCATTATGTCTCTAAATTCATCACCAAGCTTTACGATCATTGGCTCAGCACCCGAGCAGCATCTAATACAGATGACTGTAAATCGTTTTTTTCGGTGACAACATCGGTTTTTTCAGTCACTGGGAAGCTGCATTACAGATATGTAACAATATCGAAAACTAAATGTAGACAAAAATACAAGAAATGGTGTTCAAGAAATAAAATAATTGAATTTTGAACAATGAGTTCATTAAAAATATTTTGACGTAGTTTTTACAAATTTCGCGATTTTTTTATTGCCGACAATTATTTTTAATTATTTTATACTAATATTTTACTATGTTGCAATATATTTTGTAGGAAAACAAATTATTATTTAAAGACTTTAAAAAGACACTTACCAGAATGTAAAATGCACGCATGTATAACGCTGGTGGTTTTCGGTATCCTTGAAATATTTTTATATGGAGTGAAGTAACAAAATCAAGAATACGGCTTTGATAACTTTTTAATAAAATTTATATAAAATCAGAATTTAGGAAGGAAAATAACAATTATAGTAAAGATGTATTTGTATTAATGCTAGTAATTTTGCAGGAACATCTTATATGAGGATCTCATTTTTATTGTAATAATAATCAAATTAGAAATGATAAGGAGATTGTGAGTCAGAAGCGTTTATTGAGTTAGAAAACACAAAGCTTAAGATTTTTTCTGCTGTCCTGTAATACTTCATAATTAAAATTTATATTATTGAATGGAAAAAACTAAGCTTTCTGAAATTTTTAAATATTTTAGAAACATTGATTTGACTAATTGAGGTGATTAGAGCCAAACAAATTTTACAGCGGTAAAATATGTTAGGTGCTTTAATTGTATGGAAGGCATAGTTAGAATCATTCCCTTACAATTTGATATTGTTACTGCCAATATAGCTTTATTATTTTCACAACCTTTCACTTATTCGATTCATTGTTCATATAAGTCATTCTCAAGATGCCAAGTCCCGTGATATCATAATGCTAATAAATGCACAACAATTTGATTTAATTTAAATTCTAACGACTATAAATTAGTAAATTCATTTAATCTTCTCCATGGAAAATGCGCACAGATAATAATCAGAATCGTTCTTAATCACTTTTAAATTTATATGATAAAAATTTATGGAACTATAGGATTTTTTTTTTCATTTCTTGCAAAAAGTTGTTATTGTGACTTATGTCATTTTACGAGCCCGCTGACAGATACTGTCGGCGATTTAAGCCGAAATAAGCGTCTCTTGTTTCTGGAGTAACGCCAACTAGGGCCAAGAATACGACTTAGCTACTTCATGTTTCAAATTCACCTTTTTACAGAGGGGCGCATTCACACAACTCACAGATAGAACATAGAAAAACAACCATGCTCGAACAGGGACACGAACTCAGGGAAGACACGCTACTCCTATGGCAGGATGCCGGCTTATTGCGAAAATGAAGCATTTTGTTGAAAAATATGTAAAATTATATTTTTTTAAAAACTCTTTAGTAATTTATGAAAAAAAAAACCATCTGAATTAGCATTATTCATAATATGCATATTTCAGAATTTTGAAATAATTAAAAATCATCTCTTAAAAAATTTCAAAAGATCTTACTAGAATAGTTATTTTTAGAAACTATCCACGACTAGTTTTTAACTAATTTTTTTTCTTAAAAATAAAGTGCTTTAAGGTGTATTTTTACCTTCTCCAAAGCATATTTGTTCTAAAATTGTGATTTCCCGATCTGTAAAGTGTCATGAAACAATTTTATTTCCAGACTACGAAATTTTTTTTTCCTATGTTGTACATTATTGTTCAATATCATAAATAGTTTCCGTTATATTGGCATAATATTCTTCAATACAGTGATTTTCCTCTAACATAATTTTATGACTTTTGGTCTTTTTTTTCCTCACAAAAAATATGCAATGGAAGTATCAATAATATTAAGTAGCAGATTTTCTATTACCTACTACTATTAATATCGAATACTATTGATACTATTTTATCGTTCTATGTAAGCAAAGTTTATTTTTTTAAACCTTACTGAGAAGTCTTATAAATCTTTTGACGTTATTAAAAGGATTTCCTAATTTTGAAACCTTTACTGTCTGTTTAAATTATATACTATAATAATAACGCGTATTAGAAACTCGATCAATGATTTTAGTTACTAAATTATATATTTTTATATTGACTATGCATAATCATAATGAAGTCCCATGATTTATTTACTAGGTTTATTTGAGATGTTCTATAACTAACTAAATATTGGATAAAAATATAACTGAAACTCTCCGCTGTATTTGTCATGAAGAATGGCATTTAAAGAATAATTTCATGTTTATGAATACTTCAATAAACTTGCCCACAGACAGTTGATTTATACGTGTTTCTTTAATCTAATGCTTACCTTTTGTAGCAAAGTCACTTCGCTTCCTTTTAAGTTGTGTAAAGTATTCAAATAACGCCAAATAGCTTAAAACTAAAAGTTTTTTTTTTTCAGTTTTTTTTCGGTATTTATTTGAAAAGAATTCAATAAAATCAAGTGAATTTTGATCTTACACTATAAAAATAATTAGATAATCTTGAAGAAACAGATTATGCTTGTTTTTCAGGCCTTTTTTGCATTTCATTACTATAGGATAAAAAATCTTAATACGTATATTTTAGAAAGTTTATTAAACGTTTAACAAGCTGGTATTATTTTTTAAAAACTCAATTTTTAAAAATTTAGTCTCATAGTCATGTATGCCTATGCTTTTTTCCTTAAATGTGTTTTTTCATTTTCAAATTTAGGTAAAATATAAAATTCCTTCTAGTTCCAGTTAATGAAATTTTAGTCACCATTCTCATGTCTTATGCGTTTTTGATGCCCATCGCTCCGAGCGTCGTAGAAAAGAAATTCAGAAAAGTACGCATTAATAAAAATTAAAACAAAATCAGATAAAAAATATACAACAATTAATAATCTTTAAATGGAATAATCTAATAATGATAAAAATACTCTTTAAACAAATTCTTATGGCGAAAATAAATTCGCATTTATTTTCTGTTTATGAAAAATATACGAGATTTTAAATGTCTATAATATTAAGTGATGTATGTTCAGTTGCGTATTTCATTGCTAGAGAGCAATGTGACTCTATGTTTAATTATTATGTTGAAATCCTCTCTAGACTATTAATTTGCAAGGCCTATTTTTTGTTGAATATTAATTTGAAAATGTTCAGTTAATAAACATGCATGTATAAGTGATGACATTTATGCAAATAATAAAACTATCTGCTAGATTTCATGATCTTATTACTTTGTACATTATTAAAAAATTGTAAGCTGCATAAAGCGGTTTTAATAAAAGATAAGTTTGAAGACCGGCTGCTAAGAAATAATGCTACTCTAAATAAAGAACAATTATATTATATCGAACACCGTTTATCATCACAATGATTATTCAACTCATCTTGGTCAGTATTTCATTTTAATATGATCAAATCAGTCATAAGCTTGGAGCCACTTTTAATTGATGTTCAAAGATAAATTTCATTTTCTTTGAAAATATGAATTACGTATGATAAAAATCGGTGATGATTTGTTACTTTCTTAGGACAAAGGTGTTGGTAATAAAAACTGTTTTCAAAACAAGCTCAAGGGCACCTTCACTTGAAAGTGAATGTTTATAAAGTATTATGCCGTTCTCAATCATTTTTTCATTATATAATGATTATAATTCGGTTTTTCGGTTATGGTTACTCTTTGATTCATTTTTTTATTTAAATCATAAAAAAAGTTTTGAGATCTCAATCGGGCCATGTTTGGCTCATTATCATAGATAGTTTTTTATAATCCAATTCTATTCAATTCTAACTACTTGAAGCTTCTTTTCTTCATTTTAAATTAATATAAAAATGAAGAACAAACATAGCTCATAGCAACCTTATAACAATCATGTAAGAAAAAAAACTGAGTAACTTAAATATTAATATATATATATATATATATATATATATATATATATATATATATATAAAAAAAAAATTAATATTATAGAAGAGAGTGATAACATTTATTGTTTCATATATTTTGTAAAAAAATATATAATATATAATAATTAATATATAAAATAATATATAAATTAATATATAAAAATATATAATAATTTTATATACCTAGAAATAAAATTATGTTGATAAAATATTGAGAAAAATTATTTTCTAATTTTATTTAATCTAAAAGATTCTAAGTCAAAACAGTTTAGAGTCAGGTAAAATGGAAAGTACCGATTAGCATTAACTCATACTCCTTTATACATTTATGTATTGTAAATTTTTTAACCAGCAACATTGTGACAAAAATGCTTTACTGTATGTTAACTACTATATCAATTAAAATTTTGCATTTGATTCCAACTTTCAGGTTGTGGAAACTGTGCACCAAAACACACGTCTGTATGATGTCCTAAAAATGCATCATTGATTTTAAAATGGAGAAAAGTCCATGTCAAATTGACAAAACACTTTCATTGTATTAATAGACATCTTTTCTTTCGTATATAGTCTAAGCAAATTATCATGTAGTGTTAATCCTAATTTTCTAATAATTTCATTGTCTGCTAAATTCTTACTGATAGTAACCGTGCAAAACTTTAGCCTCTGGCATCATATCAACCCGTCTTTTGAACATAACTTCAGCTACAGCTGAATCATTGGCATAAAGGGGTCCTACACGGGCGGCTTCGGTAACATTCAACTTAAAAGAGCCAAATCCAACACAAATGCCTTTTATGAATGCTACTAAGGATTTTGTGTTAGTTTCCTTGCAATTCGCTTTTAATATCGTTTTTCTATCATACCCTATGAGAGCTCGATCATAAGCTGCCATTGCATCCAAGTAACATTCTTTAAATGGTTTTAAGTCCACTCCTGGAGGAAGCTGGTTTGATAATAGTTCAACATTCAATCTACCTTTGCATTCGTATTCCAGGGATGAGAATGATTCTTCAAAAATAATAAATCCTCGCCTCATATACGAATTCAGCATTTCAGCTGGGCAGTTTAGGCCTATATTCCTGATTCCTGCATGTGCAAAACAAGCAGAAAATAGCTGAAAATATAAAAATATTTTACTGCAAAATTCTTAAATGTCTTTCAAAGAATACATTTTTTATAAATACATATCTAAAATATCCTGTAAAATAATTAGTATCTCATAATGTTTAATTGTAAAAGCAACATAATAATCGATATTTCTTGGTTTAGATGGTTTCATTTGGTAGGAATATTATGAACTCATGCTATGGCGTTAGTGACGCAACAAAAGTAGATTAGTAATAAAACTCAATAATAAAATGGCCATAGCGTTCTTGAGGGATATTAGACTACACTATAAAATGGTGCATTCTTCTTAATATTATAGTTCTACCAGTTTCTCAAATATTGAAATACTGTTTTTATCGAGACAAATGAGTAGCACGTAATAAATTGCCTGTATAACATATAAACTCCATTGACTAAATTTTGAAAAGTCATGGATCTTTTCAGTGAAAATAAAATCACATTTAATTGTAATATGTTTATGTTTACATATGCACCTGAATATGAAAACATAAAAGTCAAGAAAAAAATTATTAAATCCTTAAAATCTCTTTCATTGCTCATTTTTCCAAATTGAAAGTTAATAAACGCTGACGGGAAAACACAAAGGCTGAACACACTTTTTTAGAGTATTTTCAGAATGTAATTATCTTTTCATATTTAAATACGAGTTAATCTATACTTTTATTGTATATGTAACAAATATTAATGAACATTTTTTTCTAATAAAGCTGTAACTGATTCTATCTTAATAGGTTAAAACATTTGAAAAAGTAATGGAAAATTATTTACCAAAGGAATGGTAGTACCCATTCCGATAAAACTTTTCAAAATTAATCATGCAGATTAACAAATATTTTTATTGCGAAAGTACATATTATACTTTAGCTGCTTAAAATAATATTGTTTGGTATATTGGAATTTTGGGTTTTATTTCAAATGGGTCTTCAATGTCAGAGAAAGAAATTCAAACCATTCTACTTCATTTCTCTGCTAAACTAGAATGCTTTAAAATCTATTTTGCATGCGAAAGCAAGCCAGCAGTACGCCATATTTGTGGAACCCTTTTTCCTACTTTCAATATCCATCTTCAATTAATCTTCCCTTATTAACTACAATAACACTGCTTTAGTATCTTTTTAGTGTATTTTTGTGTACACTAAAAAGACACTACACCAATAGTATCAAATAGGACATTGATTTAAACGGGATAAACATCCCACAAGTTATTGTAATTTCGCTTACCATTAACACCATGCAATAGGCAAGTAGTCTACTTCAATATGCCACCAACTGTCCTCTCATCATGCCATTTTACCTCAACAATGCTTAACAAGGTTTCGAATCAATTTCGTAGACCAGAATGATAAAGAACTATATGTGTATAATGAAAATCAGGAGTCTAATGTTGCTCTTTCATGATAACGAAAATCTCCATTTCACAGATACAAGTTCAGAATTTTTTTAAAAGTTTTTTTTAGTCTTAAAAGGTTAGTCTTTTAACATCAAATATCTATTGATTTTCTTAATCCATCCCAGTTCCATCTAGTTTTCATTGACATTGTTATCAAAACTTATAATAAGTACAATAAAAAATGTTTTCAGTCAGAATCGGAAGATGCCCGAAAAAACAGCTATAAAAATTAATTTTGAAGAAAATTGTAACTCATTTTTTTAATTTGCATTTTCTCCATTCTTTTAAAATTTAATTTTTTTTCACTGTATAAATGAATATTTTGAGTGCTATCCGAGAAAATATTTGTTGGCATTCAATGAAACTGTCAGATATTTATGATAAATGAAATGTCTTACCTTATGAACAACTTCTAATTGTCTATATTCCTCCAGAACAATGAATGTCCCTCCAAAGGAAAAGTTTTCATTGTGATTAATTGCTGCACAGAGCCCGATAATTTTTCCTGAAAATAAAATGATTTATGGTTTCGATCATTCCCAGGAACAACTATGTCATTTCATAACCGTTATTGGTTAATTCATAAAAAAGTAGAACGAAAGCCCTCACAAATGAGATAAAATGGTCAAACATGGATAGGTATTTCTGAAAAATATCAAGACTTTCTGAACTTCCAAAAATATCAAGAAGATTTGAAATGGCTTAGTAATATAACAAATGAGAGTTGAGATGCTTTGAAAGCCCAGATTAGAACAACGTTTATAAAATAAAATAAATTTAATATATTAATATTATTTTTGTAAAGATAAAATCATGAAAAATTAATATATAAAAGAATTAAGAATCATAATAAAAGATATATTAATAATAATACTGATAAGGACGTAATAAAAATTAATTATTAATAATAAAACTTAATTATTAATAGTTAAAATAATAATTATATTACGAGTAATTAGAAATAACGCATCCAAGATTTTTTGACATATTATCATTTATAATATGATTCATAGAATAAAATTAATATACTTCTGTACTGTAAATACTGTAATATCTTTGCGAATGTACTTGATTTTAATTTGTCCATTATTATGTTGCAACAATTTTATAACATATAGTTTATAAAAGTTCTTGGAAACCCTATTTCCATATCAATTTGAACGCGTATCATCCATATTTGCAACGAACGACGAATCCTACATAAATTCCACTGTCTGATAATTTTCCATGAAAAGATATCTTGCCACGTGATCCAATCTATCGAGATATTTTCGTAGTTACTTATTCTCCAGAAATAAAGAATTTTGTGTGTGTTTCGATAACTTATTAATATGTTTGAACTTAAATATCATGGTAAATATTTAATAACGAGATAATTTAGAGCATTTATCAATAGCTAGAAGCAAGAAGAATTTAATTTTTAAGCAATATTTTATTTTAAAAATACAGGTAATATTATAGGGACTTTAAACATTTTTTAAATTTCCTTTTGGAAATATATTCATATATTTTTGGAAAATGGGCACTTGTATTAGAGAAAATATAAAAGCGAAGTTTTTATTAAATTTTTAATATAAGATACATTTTTAATCAAATCATACTAAACCGAATACGTGACGCATTGATCAGTTATCAATGTAATATTAAACCAACCTAGCACTGAGGAACTATCCGACATTTGATGGTATTGACCTCTGCCAAACAACAAAGAATCCTCTAGAAAAAATGCATATTAGTATTGAAAAAGGAATCGGGAATACATTGGCATTGCATTAATTGACTATAAATGCATAACATAAGTTAAATTTTTACATTAGGAGGGAATTAAAGACAAGAGCTTTGACAAAGTGTCCCTAATAGAAAATAATAATGGATAATACTTCATCTTCCCTAAAAGTAAACATATTTTTAAAAGTATTATTGTAAAAAAATTGAATCCTTCAGAGTTGTAATGGGAATTTGTTCGTGTTTTTGTCGCAAAAGCCACTTTTGGCTATACTGTGGCAACCTTCAGCACTATAATCTCATGTGTGCGCAAAATATTTAATTATTGTCAAGGTAATATATCAAAGATTTATTTCATAAAAATTTCTTTGATTCATCATAAAATTAACTTTAATTTCAAAAAAAAAGTTTTAAAATGTGGAAAATAATGTTTTATTTTATTTCAACCAAAAAATGTTTTTCTAAATATTATTATGAAGTCTAAATTTTATATTATCCTTCAATACTATACATGATACTGAACAGCTTTCTAAGAAAAAAAAATAACAGTTCTCATTTGTTCCATTTCATAAAAGCAAGTGATGAATATTATATCTTCCCTAGGCTTAGTTTGAAGTAAAAGTTAACTTCATTTTTTATAACTTTATTTTGTGTTTTTGCCAGATTCATAACAACGCGATGATGAAAGCTAATTTTTCCCACGCCGTATCAACAAGCTAATGTAGGTAAAATTTTATTTTTAAATTCGAAATAAAATTTTGTAAATGATGAATAAAATATTTTTACTGTAACTCATTAGAAATAGAAACATAGTTTATATTTTAGTATTTTGGTACACTTGAAAAGCTAATTTTTGGAATTTTTAGATGATGCATGTATATAGATCATGTATATAGTTTAACACTGCCATTATTAATCTTTATTTAAAAACTAAAATAACAATATTTGAGACACTTGACTAATAAATTTAATAGAAAATATTTTCATATTAATAAATGTCGCCATATTAAAAAAAGAAAATTGAATTACTATATTTGTGCGCTATCTTAAATTATCTTCATCTTAAAAGAATAAAAAACAGTGTGTTGAAATTATCAATAAGTGCAATTTATGTATTGAGCTATTACAATATATTAACCCGAATCTCTGATATGCATTAAATTTTTCTAGCTTTATGCTTACTGCCTAAAATTCACAGATACACAATTGAATACAAAAGTACTGAATTAACCTGAATCTATAACGTGCTTAAAATCTTAGGAGCTTTAAGCTTACTGCTTAAAATTTCTAGATGCCATAATACAATACAATAATGTCAACTTCATCAAATTCATAAAACATAACATTTTAAAAGAGCAAGGACACATTAATACTTTATTATTTTTATATTTTTTAATAGAATATATATTTTTAATAGAATTTTATATTTTTGTGGTAACAGAAAAAGTTGCTTATTTCACTATAGAATGCTATATATTTCGCATTGACATTAACACTGATATAAATAAAATTTTCTATTTATTATTTTTATTTTATTGTCTAACTATCTCGCAGTTTAATGCTTTATTATTATTCTATTTTTCTTTTTATTATATTTGATATCCTATATTTATTATTTCTATTACATTATGATATTTTAAATTCAAACACCAAGAAATGCATTAATGTATTTTTCCTTTTGACTATTTATAATAGAATAAGTGTATATAACAATATATCCGCTTTATTTACTGTCGTATACTACATACAAAATATGTGATGGTGAAATAAATTTCGTTTGATACAAAAATAACATCTTACAACAATAAGAATAAGTATATTATCTTTTCTTTTACTTTTGACTCCGTGACTTTTAGCACAAAATAATAAAACTGCTCATATTATAATTCTTCAGATTTCCTTGTTTTGTTCGTAAAACACAGATAGATTAAGATCCAAAATTATCGAGGACAAAAGTTTTAAAATGCATACCTTACTGAAAAAAGTCGAATTAGGGATAGGAAATTTTACGTTAGAACTCGCGACGCCATTCTGATATATTTAGTTCCCCGATTTGGCAGATAAAATAGATACATAAAACTCGTTTTTTTTACTACACTTAACGTCTCATAAAAATAAAGGCGGAAATATTGCTCCATCAAAAATAATTTGCACAATAAAACACAATCATATAAATATTTTTATATACTAATTCACTTATATTAGTACGATATAAAATGACTCAAAATTTTTCTAGATAGTACAAGATTCCACTTTGGTGTGCATTTTTTTGGAGTATTTTAAAATACAAACACAAAAAAAACTAAAGGAATTAAAAACACTTGAAAAGAATTGGTTAGATTATTTTACATATGATATAATCTATTACGTTTTAAAATGAATACTGGAAAAGAGCATTGTTGTTACATTTTAAAATATTAAAAAATTCATTTAGACAGTATATAACACATAAATGTTCAATTGCTTCCCAATTTCTACATTTTTTTTAAATATCATTTAAAAAGAAAATGAAAATCATGAAAAGAAAATCCATTCAAACGGTATATCCCAACTGCTCAAATATGATATAAAATATTATATTAAACTTTGTTCTCATTGTTATATATCGAACCCCTGAATTCATGGACCAAATTTTAAGGATATGCATAGTACGTATAATGATTTTTTGTATAGCAATGTGACGTCGGTGTAAAAAACAAGAAGGGATAAGGAAAGGAAAAGAAAGCACCTTAATTACAAAATAGTTCAGTAAGTGCACAAATGTGCCAATACCATGTATGGTGGCACAGTGTCACTGACTAGTAAGTACTCTTTCGAAGATGCCAGCACAAGCAATGGCTGTGGCGACTGGAAATTCTGAAATGAAATTCCCATCAGAGTCATTGGAAATTTGGCAGACTTTATATTTTTCCGCCTTGCTTGTACTAACTTAAATTTACTTGTTTCAATTACACATTTTATTTCCGACACCATATTTCTATAAAAAAGATGTTTTTTTGTACGTATTATACTTGCCCTTAAAATTTGGTTCATTAAGTCAGGGACACAATGTATAATATTGTTGATATTAATTATTATATAACATACAATATTTATTGCGCTAGTGAATGCTACAAACTGTTTAGAGTGAAAAGGAAAATCTCCATAGATGGTACAGGATTGGAAAGAAAATACACTTTGACAGTATAGTACACTTAAGTATCTATTATGTGCATATATACATCTAATAGATACCTAATAAATATATTAATACAGACTTCTAAATTTGCTTCCCAGAACAGTAAGTTGAATCAATATAAAGACCTTTTTAAAAACAGCCCAATGAGGGCTGATCTGGTGCAGTGTCAAAACTTTTAGAGGTTGGCGACGGATTTTGCTACTAAATCGATATTACTGGAAACTTGAAGAATCTCAACAATGCATTCAAAAGGAACTGAGATGCTAATGATTGGTACTACATCTATACCAAACCGGAAAGGGGCCCCATGAGCTCTAGAAACGGAGGTGTGGTGTGGTGTTAAGTGTTAAGTTAAGGTGTTAAGGTACCTAACCTGCTCTTCTTGGATCCTCGGCTTGAGAGCTATAAAAGGACGACCATCTCAAGTTGAAATGAATCGTAGCCTGTCTTAATCGCATGTCGAGAGGAAACGAAGCAAAAGTGGTGGCTGAACTGAGCTGCTTGCCAGTTCCTGTTGTTCGTTGTGAAAGCAGCATCGAATCTTATGATGAATAACCAGTTGTGGAGTAGTGTGTCGTCAGCTGGATACAGTTGCAGAGAGTATACTGATATATTGTACTATACTGATGTGCTGACTGTCTTCGCCTCAGCTGTATATAATTGTAGTCTGTGCTCCTATGTCATTTGTGTCAATAAATGTAGTCATTGTTTTCTGCTAATGAATTCGGTCATTTATTTCTGCATCGACAAACAAATTAAAAAGTACATACAGAGTGTTGTCGAATTTGACAGACAAATTCAGCGGAGTGATAATAGGCGTCAAGAGAATGAATAATCGCCATATAACATGGGGTTCCAAATGACGTTTAGGAGGGGAAAATTTCAAAAAAATATAGGGAATCAGAACACAGTTGAAAGCTGTGAAAATTAATATAAAAATAACAAATGGTATTTCAACTATGGATTTTTTAAAAGTGAAAGCTCATTCTTAAAAGGTTTTTATGAATGCGAATTTGGTAAATAAGGGAGATGAACATGTGGATTTGGTGATATAGGAAATCGTAAATAACTGGGAAAGAAAAAAAGTAGTTTAGAATCCATATTTGTAAAAATTATAAACGTTGAAGAAAAATAAAATCCTGAAAATGTAGGATGTTTTGTATTCTATAGTTTGATATAAGCGTGTGGTGTAAGAACTGGGGAGTTTCAAAGATAATCAAGAAAAACAAAAAAGGGAATCAGAAGATATCGCTCCAACACTAGCATTGATCTTCAAAGAGTTTTGAAAAATTCTAAAGAAAAATTCAGAGCAAGGATAGTAAGCATTAAACAGATGAATAATTACCTGAAAACGGAAAGTCGTAGGTAACGTTTCTCATTGAAAACCGGATGAAGTTCGCAAAGTGAATGCTTGATACCACACAACAAGATGTAAATGTTTCTACTAGAGTTTTACTCTGAGATGAAGTCTGCTTTAAGAGATATGTTACGAGAATATTCTTCAACACATACATTGCGAATATTTAGTCTGTCACAAATCTCCTCATCATCATCTCGTCGAAACTCAAACACGAAAGATAAATTCAGAGTAAGAATAATATGTATTAAGTAGATAAAAAATTACCAGTAAACACAAGTCGCAGGTAACACTTACTTTGTGAAAATCTTAATTTTGAATAAACACTTACTTTTGAATAAACATTTTCCAAAAATGAATAACCATATTTTCAAGTGAAAAGATTGAATGCGCAAGTTATCTTAGAACGCGAAATGACAAAAAAAGAAATGAATGCTTTTAACAATAATTTGATCAGCCATTTAAAAAAATAATTATGATCATAAATCGAAAGACGTTTGTAGATGGTCTAATGACGTCGTACTATAAATATCTCCGCCCTCTCTAGGCATTCGTGTTTTGATGACCCCATTGCCGTCATATTAACTCTCGCCTTGTGGAAAACTACAGAATGATTATAGCCGGCACATGTACAGTCACCAACAAAAATAATGGACAGCTCTATATCTTTATTATTCAGTATCAAATCTTCGGAAACATGGCTTTGGGGAAATTCTTTTTTCTACAAAATAATAACAATCGATCCCTGTACAGCCGCTTGCCAATAGAAATAATTGGACACCTCCCTCTTTTTATTATTTATAATTGCATCTTCGAAAAATGCCTTCGATTGAACTTCTTCTTTCTATATGAGTATCAAAATTTGCTTCAAAACATACAATAGTCCTTGAAATATAATAAATTTCGTGAATAAGTGATTTATCGTCTAATTAAAATGAGAATTAATTGTTATTGCCATTGATAATTACACTAACTAAATTTACATGAGAAAGTAAAAGTGCTCTTTGCTTAAGGATACTTTTTAGCAATACAAAACAAGAGATTCAATAGGAATTGGCTGTTGTATTTATAACTGGATTGTTATTTATAAATAAGATATTTTTGATCGTCCTTATTTTAAATATGTCAAATGAAATCGAAAGTATTTAAATTATAGGAATGTTGCTGAAATTTTAAGTAAAAAATCCCTCCACATGCCTTATTTACACAACTTGTTATTGATAACTATATCTTAGAAAAAATATATAACATACACATTTTTCGTTAAATAATTGCAGTCCCGTAACTACAACATTTTTTCACTATTAAAAAATTCTTGTTAAATTTCTTCCTGCTTTATATCAAGTGATTAAATATATTTAATTTTGATATGAATTCCACTTTATATAAAATTCATCTATCTTGAAATTAATAAAAGACGATTTCATAACAATAACTAAAATTCATGTATATGAGAAGTAAATTAATAGAAATGATGTATAGTACTTCAACACATAGACATGTCAAGGAATTACCAATCAAACATTTGGGGGGTTACGTAATTATGTAAATATTTAAACATATTTTTTAATAAAAATGTTATAGACAATTCGTGTCATTCTGGGGATTCTGTTTTTGAATTCTTTCTTGGGTTCGATTTTTGAATACTTTGTTGTAGTGTTTAGTACTGCTATATTACAATTCACTTTCGTTTTACAATAGTATTTAAGAATTTGAGAAAAATATTATTTTTTAAATTCATTAATTTATTTCATCTTTTCATGCAATGAGATCATGTTCTTAAAAAATTGAAATATGGTTTCCAAAATTTCACAATTCATTTAATATTGAAAGTACTATTTTTCAAAACTTTGTAACTTTAAAAATTTCATCAAAAGATAACATAATTTTTTATGTCAAATTTCGTGACACAAAAAATTAATAGATGTAATTGAAATATTTATGTGGATATATTAATTAATTAACACAGTCAATCGATGCGTTTATCTAAACATATTTTTCCCGCAAGCCATTTTCAATGACACCAGTTTTGTGAAGATACAGTAAGAAATAGTAAAATTTCAGAGGTGTTCCATTATTTTTGTTGAAGATTGTACCAGCCCTCTCTCTTGGGAAGCGCATCTCATCTTTTGAAACTAAGCCAGCTCAACCGCAACCATATTTAGTTATTATGCCTTACAGGAAACACGGATCTGTTTCCCTTCATATTTGTAGAAAAGAAGTATTTTAAAAACCCGTTGTTCCATCATGACCATCGAAGGAAATTTTAATAGTCTTTTTAATAGCCTTTAAAAAGAATGTTTTTTTTTAATTGCTTAATAAAGACAGTGCCTCCAAAAACCTCACAACATGTGAAGTTGTATATATTCACCAAGAAGGTGAATTCTTTAAAGTTTAGACTCTGTAGTATAACTCTGTAATTTAATATATTGAATGGCTGTATTCAAAGGATTTGAAATTTAGGAAGTTCAAAGCGTTTGAGAATGAAACTGGGTGCTACAGTTGCAACAAACATTTGCATAATTGCGATTGCGGTTGTCTATAACGTCACTGGAAACAATCAATGGTATATTAAGTAAGGTGTACAGAACTTGTCAATCAGTCCCTTGAAAATGATTTATCCAAAAGAATCACGTATTGTATATCTTGTAGAGAATTACTGTTCATACAAAATGAGGTAGTCTTTAGTATTTTGATAATTATGATGATCAGTTTACCTGCTCTTCAGTTATTGTCGCAATTCATACTGAATGTAGATGGTAATGGATATAAGGATTTTAGAGGGATGATTTGGCCATTGTGAAATTAAAGGGGAATAATCGAAAAAACCTTTATCAATCGAACTATTCACTGCATTTAAAAAAAAACATGAATTTACTAGAACCTAGGATAGTACTGCGTAACAGTTAAAATCATCAATATTTTTTTACAACATAGCCCCAACAGAGTTAGTAATCAGCGAAGCTAAAGTATAGGGATATGGCTAGTTTTACTACTTCACAATTTTGGCAAATATTTTTACTAGATAAGATAATGCAAAATTTGGCTGCAAGGCACTTTGGTTAATGCTATGGTTACAACATACAAAGCATTTATATGGTTGACCCTAAACAAAAAACAAAAACAAAAATGGAATAGTTCAGTGTCTTGTATTTCAGTAGGTGTTTCGTTCTACTCAAGTTCATGCTATTTTTTCGCTCTGGGAATGTCTGAAATCCAAATGAATAACACAGTGAGTAAATAGAATGACGTGGCAATGAGATTAGTTATCAATAATGTGTTTTCCTTAAATGAATTTTACAATTTGCAATGCACATTCTTTAGAAATTATTTGTTCTATCATAGATACTGATGTCAAATTTCAGATGTTCTTTTTCTTTAAGACTTGAGGTTAATGTTTTATTTAAAGAGAGTGATTGTTACTTTGCAATTATGTTTCTGTTATTTATTTAGTATTATAATATATACACTGAAGTGACAAAAGCCATGGGATAGCAATATGCAAATATAAAGATGGCAGTAGTATCACAGCGAAAAAGTATAAATGCGCAGTTCGTTTTCCAGAGCTTTCATTTGTGTTCAAGTTGTTCATGTGAAAAGGTTTTTCGTGATTTATGGCGGCACGACGAGAATTAACAGACTTTGAACGTGGAATGTTAGTTGGAGCTAGACGCATGGGTCATTCCATTGCGGATATCGTTAGTGAATTCAACATTCCGAGATCCACAGTATCAAGAGTGTGCCGAGAGTATGAAAGGCATAACATCCCATCATGGACAGCGATGTGGGCGACCACCTGCACTTAACGACCGAGACCGCCGACGTCTGTGTAGAATGGTCAATGTTAATAGACACGCAGCACTTCGTCAAATAACTGCAGGAATCAATGTGGGACGTACGAGGGACGTGTCCGATAGGACTGTCCGACGAAATTTGTCTTCCTTGGGCTATGACAGCAGAATACCGACTCGAGTGCCTTTACTGACAGCACGGTATCGCCTGCAGCGACTCTCTTGGGCTCGTGAGCATATCGACTGGTCCCTAGACCAGTGAAAAACCGTGGCGTGGTCAGATGAGTCACGATTTCAGTTTTTACGAGCTGATGGTAGAGTTCGAGTGTGGCACAGACCCTACGAAGCCATGGACCCAAACTGTCAGCAAGGCACTGTTCAAGCTGGTGGTGGCTGCATAATGGTGTGGGCTGTTTTTACATGGCATGGACTCGGTCCTCTGGAGCAACTGAACCTATCATTGACTGGAAATAGTTATGTTCAGCTGCTTGCAGATCACTTGCAGCCATTCATGAACTTCACGTACCCACACAACGATGGGATTTTTATGGATGACAATGCGCCATGTCACCGGGCCAGAACTGTTCGTGATTTCTTTGAAGAACATTCCGGACAATTCCAGCGCATGATCTGGCCACCTAGATCGCCCGATATGAATCCCATCGAGCATTTATGGGACATCATCGAAAGGTCCGTTCGTGCCCAAACTCCTGCACCATCCACACTTTCACAATTATGGACGTCTATACAGACAGCATGGCTCAATATTCCTGCAGAGGACTTCCAACGACTTGTGGACTCCATGACACGTCGAGTTGTTGCACTTCGCCGGAGGACCGACACGATATTAACAGTCATCCCATAACTTTTGTCACTTCAGTGTATATATATATATATATATATATATATATATATATATATATATATAGTTTGCCTTCATACTAATAGGATAATAAGCATAAAAACATTCAATATTTGGTAACATTTCTTTAACATTTACGAAAATACGCTCAAGGAATTGATTTAATTCAGTGCGAATATTAACTACTTCAGTGCACAGAAAATATTTTTGAATTAGAACTCATGTTTGACTCTAGCACATAACGAAAACTTAAACTCTTAACTTTAATCCTTACAATACATTCAGTAATAGAATTTGTGAACAATTATTTTTATGAACTGAACGTTATAGATCTAATAAAGTCAAAAAGGAAAGCTAAGAAAATAAATGAAACTTAGTTCATTATGTTATATGATAAGCCTAAATATGTTACATCTGTTGCTAATGTTATGATGCACATTTCTTTTATGAAAGCACTAAACAGTTCTTAGAGAGTAAATTTATCTTCTAAAAATGAAGAAAAAACACATTTATATTTCTTTAGAATTGATAATAATCGATACTTATAATAAAGCTCAATGTGTGTGTGTTGGCGCTCTACAGGCTAGACAGTTGGACCTACAGCTACCAAATTTGGTATATGTATACCTTGAAGGTCGGGAATGTGCACCTCTGAGCACTTTTTTCGAATTTTTAATTAGAATTTGAATTAGTTAAAAATTAATCAAAATCTTAACGTTCCTCAGCTATAACTTTCTGAAATATTAATGCATAAATATTATTTTAGTATCAATTCAAAGATTTAAAAATTAGCTTTCTATTGGTATTAGTGTTTAAACATATAAATTAAGATTCTATGTTTAACGAAATTTCAAAGAAATATTCTAACCATATTTTTCAACAATATATTTCGGACAAAACAATAAAATTTTATCTGCACGAGCACGTCAAGGGGAAAATGATTAGGTTTTATTAGCGTGTTACCGGTTCATATCGACGGTTCAAATTAAAAAAAATCAGCTATTATGGCAAATTAAATCTAAGAATATATAATTTTCAGCACGTGACTGGATAAAATAAAATAAATAGTTTCTAAATAATAAATGCACACCAATGGTTTCTATAATCGTTTGCCATAACTAAATCCTTAATTCAATAAATCTTCTTTATTTTAAACCTGATTTAATTTATACAGGATATGCATTTAAATTCCTACCCAATGGCCAATTTGTAAAATATTAGAAATAAGCATACATATTGTTTAGTACTGTAAGCTTGGTCTAAATTAAGTAAATAATTACATTTTATGTAGCTTGAGTCAATCAATGAATTGATGAATAATGAATTTTATATTTCTTCATAATTTACTCTTTGAGCCATTTTTCAAAATATTTTGATTAATATTTTAAGTAAAAGTTGCTGCATCAATCAATCTTCTAAATCAATCATTAAAACTGGCTGATTAACAAAAAAAAAGAATGTTATTATGAAAATGTGTTTCTTTAGATTTTGCCTTCCACCATCTTAAAGAAGATATCAATTTTAGGCCAATCTTGCCAGGAATTAATCCGAGACTGATAATCAAATGAATATGTGTTTCCATACATGAATGAATGTGCACGTTTGTGTTAGGACAATGCACACCAGACCATATGATCTAGAGATACCGTACTTGGTATGTACATATTAATTTGGCAGATGAAACGGTATTATTAGATGGATTTTTTAAAGCTTTACTTAATAAAAAATAACGCTAATCTTTTCTGCGATAACTTCTAAAAATATTACAGAACAAAAATGTTTTTTAAATTCTCTTAAAAATAACTTTTTTTTCACTGATAACAATTTTTTAACCTATAAATTAAGTTTCTATTTTAAATGAATTTTTAAAAAAATACTATAACTGTATATTCCAAAAATTAATTCCTCACAAAATGAAAGTACAATTTAGCCGGCAAGAGCATGTTAAGAGTGTGCCAGTGCTTTGCAGGTACTTTGACAAAATCTCTAATGGAATGATTAAAGTAATTCTTATTTCAAATTAACCCGAGGAAAGTGTGATGTTCAGCACGTTTTGAAATCGTTGCGTAATGTTATGGAATAAGTATTAGATGCGATGTTTTTCATATAATTCCAGTAGATTGCAAATCAGAGAGATATATAGTACAATGAACTTATAATCGTAAGGCTTTTATAAAAATATGAGTTAAGTGACTATCGAAGTTTGAAGTTTAAATATATTTGACTGATAAATTATAAAAATAGCAAGATATGTTAGTATTTTATAGAAAATTTTAGAATGCATTACACAAGGTGAACCAGCTGGTCGCCAAAGGAGGCTAGTGAAGAATAAGCAAAACAATAAAGGATCTTCATAGTTAACTAATAAAAATTCATGAACATTAAAACAGTTCTCTTTAATTTACTTTAATTTCATTTGTATTGTTTGTTACTGCATCCTTTTTTTTCACTGTTATTTCTTTATAAAAGGAGTCCCTTCCCCTAATAAATATATAACGTATAAAGATAGGTTGCAAAGGTCCTTTTTTACAGGTAGCCTTTTAGATTTACAAATAAAGTCAAAATTTTACATATTCTGAAAAAGTTTTTTTTTTTACTTTAATCTACGTAATTTAGATATAGATACAGTAGTTTTAATAGCATATAATATATAAAAATGAAACTGGAACTGAATTATTTTTTGCTATAATTTTTTAATGGTATTTAAAAATGCATTGCTTTCCTATTCACCCATCGAGTATTTGTTCCCTTCAAACAAATCTCATAATAAAAATTACACGGCATTTCTTTTGTGTGTGAGTATATTTAGATGAATTAGTATGTTCCTTTTTTTCCACAAAAATAATTAATAAATTCGGTTTTGTAAAATTTAATTGAATTTGGTCGCATAAAGACTCATGAGAAATAAAAATTTTATTGAAAGGAAATATTTACATTTTCAATTCTTTGTGTTAATTATGCTTCTTAACTAACATAGTTAAAGATTATTTTGAAAGTTATTTTAAAATTTAAATTTCATCTCGCAATAGAACAGGTTATTTTTGATGGGTGATAATGATTATAATACTTGTATTCTACTAAATAATTCTTCGAATTTAATGATTAAAAATTTACCATTATTCTAATCAATTTTTGGAGAAAAATATATTACAAAACTACTCAATGTGTTATTTTTATCCAACTGTAATATATATATTCATATTGGCATGACTAATACTAAGAATTACATAGCTGTAAAGAAAACATGGACATTCTAACTGTGCTCCATTTATTAAACTATAAATCAATAATCACCTTCTATTTTCAGAAAGAGAGAGATAGCAAAATGATGCGAAAATTTAAATAAACTACAGTTAAAATACCACTTATAATGTATTTTTTCTTAATAAATAAGGATAAATGATTTTTTCT
The DNA here is from genome assembly GCA_026543055.1 of Argiope trifasciata. Taxonomy (NCBI): domain Eukaryota; kingdom Metazoa; phylum Arthropoda; class Arachnida; order Araneae; family Araneidae; genus Argiope; species Argiope trifasciata. The sequence continues at coordinate 5,280,000 of JAPMOQ010032104.1, forward strand.
GTAGTTTTATTAGAATTTATAATGGTATTTATGTAAATTCTAAGATAAGTTATTATGGAAAGAAATAATAAAATAATAAAAATTTTGAGACACACTTAAAAAGGATTCGTTTGTTTACCCTAGTACAGATGAATAAGGTAGCGTAAAAATGCAAAGACCTAGAAACAAGTAAAATTTAGTACATTATTTTAGAATGTAAATCCTAATCTCACTTTAGGCTGAATTCTTGAAAAAGAGACCCAAGTGCATAATAATAGGGCACATTTACACTTGGATTTTAAATGAATTTTAGGAACCCTTCAGTTGTGTTTACAATAATCTTATAATTGTGTGAAAGAAAATAAAGAGAGGATAGGTTTGCTTTTTTTTTTTTGAAAAACTTAATAATTTTATTATAAATGTTTATGATTTTGACAAAGAATAACAATAAAAATAAATGTAGCTTAGTATTTTTTAAGCATTAGTTTCTTAACTATATAATTATACACTGTAGTTATTGAACCGAAACCACAATCAGTTGTTTTATTAATAAGATGAATATATCGCATGCTGAATTCTTTGCAAATATTATTTAAACACTTTTTTGGAGCTTTATCAACTCGTTTTGAGTATATTAAGTGTATTTTATTCAATTAGTATCTTATTTACATTACTATAAAAAGTGTTATTAACAGAAAGGAATCAATCATGAAGTAAAAGGTGTAACATAAATTTCACCATTATCAGCTTTACATATCGGATGTAAAATATTTCTGAGATTCAATAATGCTTTTGTAATTCTAACATGAAATATTGTCCCAAAATTAATTTCAAATTATCATATGCATTACTTCTATTAGATTTATGTAATTAATGCATTTCTTCTCCTCATTTGCTTAAAATAATTGATTTTCAGATATCTAAGAACCATACTAATCTTGAATCCCTATAATCAGTATCATAAACAGTTTTTAAGCTCAAATTTGCCAATATTATCAATCATTTTAAACATTAGAAGAACGAAAAATCGATATCAAAATGTGCAAATATTTTGTTAGTATCTATCCTCAGTTTTTTCTTCTTGTACAACCTGTAAATATTGTCATGAACAGGTACTTGCAACTTTTCAAGAATCATATTACCAAGTATATTACTGCTGACAGTTACCATTGTGAATCCTTTTGCTTCAGGCATATCGATAATAAGTCGTTTTACCATTGCCTCAGCAATTGAAGCATGATCTGCATATAATGGACCAACACGCCCTAACCCAAGGATATTTAATTTAATAGAACCAAATCCCATACATCTTCCATCCTTCATAACAACCAAAGTTTTGCTACATTCTTTTTCAGTGCAGCTGGTTTCGATGGTAGACCTTCTCTCATAACCTACAAGAAAACGATCGTAAATAAGTATTGCCTCCAAGTATGATTGCTGGAAAGGGAGAATTTCAACTCCTGCAGGAAGATCATCTGATAGCACATGTGGATTCACTGGATAATATGTTTCATATTCAAGAGACTTCCAGTCATTTTCGAGCATTTCTACACCTCTTCGCTTGAATAATCCTATCTTGGTTCTGCTGCAGTTGACTCCAATGTTGGCGTTGCCAGCGTGTTCATGACATTCTTTAGTTAGCTGAAAAAAATCAGGATGAATTATTTTAATGAAGTCATTAAGGTTTAAATTCTTTATGGGCCAAAAAATATTCGCACACTTTAAATTTTTTTCAGTTTTATTAATAATAAGAAACCAAATATGTGATTCTATTTGGCAACAATTTTTTTTGTGTTTAAATATTCAATATCTAAGGGTCTGAGCTTGACAGTTTTTTATATTTATTTATTTTTGTAAAATAGTGTTTCTTCGGAAAAAAATTAAATAAAAATCGCATACTAACTATATAAGGCTAACATGGAAACAATGGAAATACCACAAAAATTTATAAGATTACACTATATGGCATAGTAAGCATGAGAGCAAATAGAAAAAAAAAGGCTGTAATATTTGGTTATGAAAAAATACTTTTTGTGTGTGTGTGTGTAAAATCACAGTAGTTTTTTTCAAGAAAGATACCTATCATAGATAAAATTGAAAAGCAAAACTTTATATAAATAAAAAATTTGCTTCAAATCTGTGCGTTTCCGATTTACCTGAAATGAATAATTCGCCGATATTCGGGTGGGAAAAAAACCTAGTGAACTTAATAATGTCCAAATGTGTTTTATTCTCTAAATTACGAAGCTTCTTTAACTTCAATACAGATGAAAGTATTTCAGATTCTGCAATTTGATAAACCAGTGTTGAAACCTTAGTATTAAGATTAAGACATGATCAAATAAAAGTGGTATGACTTCAAAATTTCTTTCGCATTTGGTAAGACTATGAGAAAACTGGTATATAATGTTTTATGAAAATAAGTGAGAAAAAAAAACAAAAGAACAAAAAATGTCATAAATGCCACTAATTCTTGTGCCTAAATTTAGTATGAAACGACTAATGTACTAATTTAGCCTGAAATGATACAAATTTCTAGGTAGAAAATATGACTACATATTAAAAATATATATACATATATATATATATATATATATATATATATATATATGTGTGTGTGTGTGTGTGTGTGTGTGTGTGCGTGTAGAGGTTTAATTAGAGGCCATTCCTATTCTATATTTAGTTTTATTTTGTAGTAATAGATGTCACCACGGATACCACTAAATACCTCTGAAATAAAGTCTAAGACGCGTGACGTAAAAATTTGAAAAAAAGCGAACTACGCATTCGCTCGGCAGATGGTGACAGAGAGGGTCATTTTGCTCCGATTATGAATTTTTAATACGCAACGCAGTTTCGCCATGGAATAATTAGTTAGGCTTCATTCTTGGTGGCATCTATAGGTGATACTTTCTTCTCTATTGTAAATAACCTGTTCTATTGTAATTCTTAATGTCTTTTCCTTATTCTTTATTGTAAATAAATTTCTTTCTTATTCAAAAGCTTCTTTTCCTTCAATCAGTGACCCTAGACAATGATCTAAATGTGGTTGGAAGGGCATTCTGTCCCATTCAACCACAAGATGAAAAATAAGTGAAGTCGTCCCGACCATCCCAAGAATTTCTCGTCACCACATTGGCATCCTACCATAAAGAATTTCTGAGCGTGATCATTTTTCTGATCCCGAGTATGGTTCATCGTTATTTTGATCAAATAATGAAATTGCAGTAAAGTCGTCACAGCGATCGCAAGAAAATTTTCCCACCTCAGCCAATAAGGAAATATGTCGTCCTTAGATTCACTCCTCGAAATAAATCATCGTCTGACCTCTTCACATCTGTGATTTCCAGTGTTCAAATACTATTATTACTATTTTTTATTAGTGTTATTACTATTATTACTATTTTTTACTTAGTGTGTATATATATACTTAAATTTACAATTGAAATATTTGGAATTTAATTTCTTTCCTTATGTGAAGCTTACATCTAAAAATTAAATGCATAAAGTTGTTTTGAGCATAAATATTTTTTCTCCATTGCTGAAAGTTACTCATGGTTTTCTGATAAAGTATTTTATTTACTATTCGTTTAAGTCATTAACATCGTTTTATAGTGGAAATATTATAATATTATAAAATTTATGGCTTTGAAAGTGTTCTAGTTCAAAGTCACAAGTTTTATTTTCTAATACCAAATCCATGGTTGTTTGTTCTTAAACTAAGTTCGGTAAGTAATTCTGAAATTAAATTAAGTAATTTAAATTATATTCTATACAATTTATAAGATAAATCTGTTTTTCGTTTTTGCAGAATATCTGCAAGTTTGAAATTTCCTTCTTGATTTGTTTTTTATCTGCTATTGAACAAATCTTACACATTTTTGTTTCCACATATTCGATATTTTTTTTAATATTTTTAAGTTTTTTATAACATAACAATTATGCTAGTAACTTTTTAACCATTCAAGGTAATAAATAATTGAATAGTCTTAGTGCCATCTTCTGAGTTACTTAAAATGTAACGGAAAGTCTATTTTTATTTTAGTGAAAGTAAATATCTAATCATCTCTTTTAAAAAAAATTAAAATATCAATATTGCAGCAGTTTCTGAGAAATTCACTATTAGTGGATTTTAAGTGAGATAATTAGTTGCTTCGATATAGGAAATTTTATTATTACAAACGTTTTTAATCCCGCTAAATTGAGAGAAAATTAGAAACCAATTACAAAGTTTAATTATTTTAAAGTGGAATTCATCTCTTTTATCTCAGATACCAACTATTTTTTTATCATTAGCAAATTTCGATTTTTAAATCCAGATAGATAGCTTTAAGTTATTTTTATTTGTTTCTGTTAGAATTAAATCTTTTGGATAGCAATTAATAACAATATTGCTAAAGATACATTGTTAAATATCATCTAGTAAGTATTTTTCAAAGTGTTACCTTAGTTTATGAAAAGTAATTCATCAATATACCTCCAACATTTATTATATGTTTTCAATAATAATGAAGGAAAATATTGACTAACGCACTTGAGAATGTTACCCCATCGGAATGCTTATCATTTTATAAAAATTAATTTCATTAAAAAGTAATTTTCAATAAAATTACATAATTCTAGTCAGTTATTTTTAGAAATAATACCTTCATTTAAATATTCATCATATGTAAAAGTACAGGCATTTATTAATTTTTTTTGCCACAGATTGGTAACGAATTAATACTTATGAAATTTCCAAAATCATAAGTAATGTTTATTAATATTATTATCTTTTAGAAAATATAAAATCTCGTTGTTACTATTAATTGTAAAGTTCTCTTCAACTTTGATTTTGTTCAGAGTATTAATTGAGTATTTAAAGAAATGTTTACCAATGTAGTAATTATAATACAATTGCTGCAAGCCATGTACCAGAATTTTAAAAGTTTTCTATGAAATTAACTGCTGAGAACAGATGAGGATAATTTAGGGAACAAAGCAAAGATTTTTTTTTTCGCAAAAGCAAACATTATTTTATTTAATTGCCTTTTCAATATGTTCTTTAAAATATAAGTTGCATTAGAGTTATATTCATTAATTAACAGTTTCCTATATTAATATTTACAAATTAAACAAAAATTATCTGTTGATGAACTATTACTATAATAGCAATTTTTTTTATTTTTTTTTATTTTTTTTTAATGTTTTGCCAAAATAAATCCCTCTTTTTTTTTAGACCTGTCAATATCTATACATATTTTTGCTTTAATTTTCTCTAAAATTCTCACTTTTCATTCTCTGAAACCTTCCGCTGGCTAATGGTGTTTCTAGAAAGTTTAACAAGAAAAACATCCAAATCTTTTCCAACAGAAATTAAGATTTTTTTTATTGTTTACTTTTTCTCTTAACTTAAATTTAGTCCCTCTTTCCATTAAAGGTCTTAAAGAGCTGGATTCAATAATTTTTAAATTTCCAGCAACAGTTCGACCTTTATTCACATTTATAAAGTTTTTAAGGATTTCTTTTTTACAGTTACAATTTATTTTACTAATCTATTAATTATTTTTTTAATCTATTTTACTATTTTATCTAAATTTTAGCAGTGATGATATCCATGTTTCCACGGAAAGGGGTTGCATTAGCTTCTGAGGGTAAAGACCCCTGAGCACCCAGTGGGCAGAAGTCTGACTTCTAGCTTAAATGACACACACAATCTCTTGCTCAACCCCTTTTTATAGGGGGCCACATTAATCTCAAAGATAAAACACAGAACAACCATGCCCGAACCGGGATGCCCAGATCACGGGGAAGACACGCTGCCCCTATGCCAGAATGAAGGCAAATTTTAGCAATATAACAAATTTGTTTCCTTAAAACTGATGTATAACTAAAATGTTAATGAAGCAGTTGCTTTATCCGTTAGAGGAGAAAAGTATTATTTTCATTTACAATTTCAGGTAATTTGAATTTTTATCCAAACATTTTACCACACAGAACTTTATCAGAACCACTTACTTTGTTTAATTTTTTATTAATTAATAAAGTTGAAATAATAATTAAGCTCATTAAGGTAAGCTAATAAAGGTAAAATAATTATCAACTTAATAAAGCTCATTAACAATAATGAGCTAAAATTTAATTAAATCTAGAATTATATATTTAGTGTAAGAATTTTTAAACTTTTAATTCCAAATTTATTATTTTTTAACCATTTATTTTTAATTTTTTTCTATGACCAAAAATATATTTCCTAATTTTGTGAATGCTAGTGTACTCCAGATTATAATAATTAAAAATTTCCTCAAATAGAATAGGAAAATTGTTTAGTTTTATTACTCTTAAATCTTTTACTTCAGTTTTTATTTAGAAAATTTTTAAATATATTCATTTTATTATAAATGTAGTTTAAATCGCCGTAACCTACCACATTTGATTTATTATTAAGTGCATAAGGAAATAAAGCTATACTAATTGCTATCTTAAAGATTTAATTCTAACAGAAAGAAATAAAAATCAACTTGAAGCTACCTATCTGGATATAAAAATTGAAATTGCTGATGACAAAACAATAGTTGATATCTATGATAAAAGGGATGAATGCAATTTTAAAATAATAAAACTTTATAATCATCATTCTAATTTAAAATCAGATTTAAATATAATCTAATATAACATTATCTAATTTAAATATAACAGGGTTTAAAGAGTTTGTAATAAAATTTCTTCCATTGAAGCAACTAATAATCTCCTTAAAAATTTAACTAATAATAATCTTCTCAGAAAAGTACTGCAATATTGATATTTTAATTTTTTTTAAAAAAAGAGAGGTTTAGATAAAAATCCTTTAACTAAGATAAAAAAAATTCGTTACATTTTAGCACAGTAGATGGCAATAAGGCCATCCACTTATTTATTATCTTGAATGTCTAAAGCAGAAATCAATTTAGATTAGGGGAACAAAAAGGAACAAGTTAGGTCACTCTTTGTAAAAAAAATGCCTGCTGGTATGTTCTTTCCATTTTGTTTTTATAATTGGTTACGAGAGCTCCTAAATAGTTTATGTTATTGTATTTTTGCTTATATTGGTGGTTGTATTCTTTTATAATGTATTGTTTTGTTTCATTTACGTAAAAAATGATGAATCTCTTAGGCTATTAATCTCAGAGGATTTTCGGGTCACGAGAGATCAATATTGTTGACTAGAGTCAGACTCCTCACAGAAAAAATCCTTCATTTTGAGTCCCTGCCTGAGGGAGACACTCGAAAAAGTCTTCAGAGAGGATTTTTATTTAATTTGATTTTTTCTTTTTAACTCATATTTATTACTAATTGTCTCTCTCTCTTTTTACTCTCACACACACTCACACATACATATATATATATATATATATGCATATATATATATATATATATATATATATATATATGCATATACATATACATATACATATATA
>JAPMOQ010032104.1:5293487-5318550 GCA_026543055.1 Argiope trifasciata
GGTCGTTAAGTGCAGGTGGTCGCCCACTGCGCTGTCCATGATGGGATGTGATGCCTGAAATTTCATACTCTCGGCACACTCTTGACACTGTGGATCTCGAAATGTTGAATTCACTAACGATATCCGCAATGGAACGACCCATGCGTCTAGCTCTTGCATTCCACTGCATTTAACAATCCAAATTCAAAGTCTGTTAATTCTCGTCGTGCCGCCATAAATCACGAAAAACCTGTTCACATGAATAACTTGAACACAAATGAAAGCTCTGGAAAACGAACTGCGCATTTATATTTTTTCGCTGCGATACTACTGCCATCTGTATATTTGCATATTGCTATCCCATGACTTTTGTCACTACAGTGTGTGTGTATATATATATATATTCTTAGAAAATTGGTATTTTCATCGATTTTAGCTGTCTTACATTCGTTATTTATCATTTTATAATTTTTCTCATGACATTCATTGCCGTTTAATTCCTTTGTAATAATATTTTGTTATGTATCTCACATTCTTTAGCCTATCATACATCTGCTTGATTATATACTTTTCCTTAATTATTTTTTCAGACAGCATTCATCGCCATTTAATTTCTTTATAATAATGTTTTTAATGTATCTCGCTTTTCTTTGACGATCATGCTTTTGAATAGTTATGCTTTTTCATAATTTTTTTCTTACGAAATCCATTACTTTTTATTCAAAATAACATATAATTCATTATAAAAAATTAACCTTAAAATCAATTTTTCTCGAAATTTCTATCAAATAGTGTCCTTATAATTAATTCCTGATTGAATTAAAAGTAATTCAGTCATTTACAACTAAATTCTAGGAATTTGAAATTTTTGCTTTGTCAGTAGTAACAATACAAAACACTAGCAAACTATTCAAATTTTCAAAATTCTAAAACATCAAAAATTTAGAGTAGAATCCCTCATATAATTCCATCTTCACAAATATGAAACAAATCGAGAGAAATGAAAGCATTAAATAACAAGGGTCTTTCATTTTAAACGATATTTTATGTACATCTATTTTTGTGCTGACGAAAATCTGACTCTAAAATACAGCGATTCAAAAATGTATTAGTTTTTCTTTTCTTTCCAATAACTGAATAATAAAATTTTCGTTATATAAATATCTTAATATTTAACAACTGAATCAGAGTATTTCCTTCTTATAAATATCATTTAACAATTGAATAACAGGGTAATCATTACATCAAATTTCAGTAAATACTGAAACGTTACATTAATCAAATTATTATACATTACCGAAATTTAGAGAATCATCTATTTACTTATGAGATTGAAGAAAATATCAATAAAGTATAAATAGATCCTTATGTTTCTAAAATAATGCCATAATTTCCCAGATAAATATGATATATTTCTATAGCTACTTTATTGATGCCAAGACTAGAAATATGACAGTAAAAGAAGGATGAATCAATATAATATGAAATAAATACCTTTCTCCCCACATCTGCGTCTCGACTTGTTTCTTGTACTATAAACATGCCTCCAAAATATAAGTTTTCGCTATTCTTGACCGTAGAGCACACTCCTACTACTTTTCCTACAACGTAAGTGCATATATTTTATTAAAAGGATTATTTCCGAAAATCAAACATAGTTATTTGAAAGCCATATTATTCGATATTCTGCTGATAAAGGAACAATTTGGCGATTTCAATGTTAGTTCAAAGTTTAATTAAAAAAATCATATTATCTTGAAAACATAGCAATAAAGGTATTACTGCAAAAGTAACCTTAAAATGCATGACAATTTTTGCAAATATATGAGTTTTTGTATAGCAGCATATAATTTAGGAAAATTCTTAAGCAAATTTAATTATTTTTTTCATGAAATTAAAAAAAAAACGAATGGTTTCATTGTTAAATAAATTATGTCCCAGAGATACAAATCCCTTTATAACAATTCTGAAATAAAAATAAAAGTTTCATTGTATTTTTTATAAAGCAAAAACATAATGAATAACATTTTTAATGGAAGCAATGCGCAGTTATTCATACAAAACCCACTTAATATTTTCTCCTACTTTCCAATTTAAATCTAATTTTAGTACCGCTATTACCATCTGTAGGTCATTTCAACTACTTTTTTTTTACTAAAAATCATTTTCTTTTTAGTACGAAAAGCTTTTATATTTCGATCTCATACTAGTTGTATAAACTCATATTATTGCGATATTTCTGTGACGCTATTGGATGTTTTGAATGCTGTACAGTATCGTGAAGATAATGTGCGTAACTGTATTTTAAAACATCTTCTACTAAAATAAGGTGCACTGCTTAAATATATTCAATAATATTGTTTCAATAGAATTTTTAAATAACTATAGCATTCTTAATCACAGCTATCTTGCCCTAAAAAATTAGGAAAATTAAATTTTTTATTCGTATCGCTAATTATTTTTTCTTTTTTATTTGTTTATTCTGATGAATATTCCTACTTTTCTTTAAGCAAAACTTTTCGATTACATAAAACTAAAAAATTACAAAAACGCACAAAATAAATCATATGCTGAAAAAAAATATTCATTAAACAGATAATTCACTCAAGGCTTTTTTTAAGCTTATTACATTTATTTTGAACATGAAGCAGACAAATTAAAAGTTAAATACAAATTACTTCTACGGAGGTCGATGAAACATTATAAAATTAGATGTGTCTAATCTTTTTATTATTCAACAATTTTTTGTTAATTTTTTTTTAATATAAAATGTAGTTGTCTTTCTGAAACTGTGCTGACTCAAATAATTTCTCTAACTAAAATAAGTCCTCGTTGGTAAAACATCTCTCTCTACTGATGTCGGTAGTTATCGCCAGCAAATGTGTCATATATGCAACTGATTTCATTTAAGAGCAGATGCGAAAATGAAGTGATAAACTTTTTTTTTCTCTATTTTACTGAAGCAGCTTTTCTGCAAAAAGAAAACAAATTCGAAGAAATACTTCTGCAGAAAAACAGGGAACAGTAAATATCAATACATGAAGATTCTTGATCTGTTTTCTGAGCTTTACCCCATTTTACTGCATAATTACAAACTTTATAAGTCATATATCAGTTTTATGGACGAATGCTTGACTGACAATTTTTCTTATTCTTATTAGTGTAGAAATTAAAAATGAATTATATGTAACATTCAAACTTTACAGTGATACCAAATATATGTTCATCAATTAAAAATAATTTCAAAATTTTACAAACCAACTTCATTTACAGCAACTTTGATTCCTTCTGGATCGAACTGGGACCAAAACTTTAAGCTTGAGACTGGGAATTGAAATAAATTTTCACGTGCTAATTCTGCTAATTCTGGAATGTCTTCATTTCTAACTAATATCTAACTTCATCTAACAGTATATGAAAGATTCTGCAGTTTTTTTGAGTTCACATTCTTTTGTCTATAAAATAAGGAAGGACTCTTCATGAGATATTGTTTCGGCTCTAAAACATAAAAGGTTTTAGGTGAAAATAATATTTCAGACAGTTTTTAGTTAAACATATTTGCAAAATTTCGGAGCTGTTCTATTTTTAAAAATAATTTTTAGCAATTTAAACACAAAAATCATGGTAGTTTTTGAAAAATGAATCAAATGTGCTACAAAATAGAGTTATAAGACACTAGATTTCTTATAATATATAAGTGGCAATACATTATATAATCCTTAATAATAATAATGTAATGTAAAATAAAACATTAATAAATTATTTAAAAGTTTTACATCCTTTGAAAAATTATCAATAATTTGTTAGTGAAAATAAATATGAAAATAGATGGAAATGAATAAATATTTTTTTCCCTTGAAATGCTCTATTTTTATGACAAGATTATTCTGATGTATTCTGATGATGATTAGGTGTGTGCCTAAAGTGGCGTTACACCGGTGAAAAGCTTAAAATTACAATTTAAAATATATAATTTAAGTAGCCATCAAAAGACTCGCTATTCAAACATAACTTTTCCATGCACGTGTACAAGATGCAAAAGAAGCTAAAGGCAGAGCCAAAAAAAAAAAAACATTGAAAAAAAATAAAAGCAAAGAGAGAAAGAAAATAAATGCTTAGAGGGAAAGACAAAAAAATAATAAGAAAAATATAAAACATGAAAAATAATAATAAATAAATAAATAAATAAAAACATATAAATAAATATAAAAATATAAATAAAGAATAGTCCATTATCCGAAACAAAAAGCTTCAGATACAGAGCTCTTCCTGCAATTTTACAAACAGAATATTCTCCACTTTTAGCAGTGCTTGAATTTCTCTGCGCGAACTTTGAAGAAAGGCAAAAAATAAAGTCCAATTAAAGTCTGAAACTGGTAAAAAACATTTACACTAGAAAAAATTATTTGTCACAAGGTATAACCGAGAAAGAGTTCTTTTCCTTTTGTCAAAAAGTAAAAAATGGAGTGCAAGGCGATCCAGATAAGCGATAATAGGATAAATTATTATTCCGTTCGGAAAATTTTGCTTTCGTTGTGATACAGGAAATATAAAATATTTTGTACTTCAAAAGACAGTTTATTATTTGACAAAATTTGAGAGATAAGTTGATGTGGTTTAATAAAATTTCTGAGATGATGAAGAATAGGGCAATGGAAAATGTAGTGGGGAATACCGTCATAATATAGATGTTTATTTCATAAAGATTTCTTTCATTTTAAATATATTTAAGTATATGCAATTGATACAAGTATAAGCAAATGATATGATACAATTACATATATATAAAAGTATATGAAATTGGTACAGTATAGAATTGATGCCCATTATAGCTTATGAAAAATTACTTATATTTTGCCAGTTGTATTGTAGAATTGTTGTTCAGTTTCAGTTGTTTTGTAGAATAAAAAAAAGTTGCAGTTTTGTTGAATAGATGTTTTATAGAATATAATAAATAAGTCAAACTCTTCATGTCTATTTTGTTTCTAGATAGTATTTTATGCATCTATTCTTTTTTATTTCTTTATTTATATCTTGCATTTTATTTGCTATTATTGCAGCTTGTTTTTTTATTATTATTTATTGCATTATATCTTGGATTATTACAATCCTTTTTTTTTCAATAACCATCGGTTAGCACACAAAAGGTTGCATTAGGTAAGGTCTATATATACACTGATGGGAAAAAAATCCCAACACCAAGAAAAAATTATTGTACAGTAATGAAATTTTAGGAATACATTTGTCTAGGTAACATATTTAATTGATTAAAGTTTCAAGATCACAGGTAGAGCCATTGGCGAGAAGAGACATTTCAAATGTGAAATGTTGGTACATAAGTAACCGGTGTAACCGCCAGAATTTTGAATGCAAGCATGCAAACGTGCATGCATTGTGTCGTACAGGTGTCGGATATCAGTTTGTGGGATGGAGTTCCATGCCTGTTGCACTTGGGCGGTCAATGCAGGGACGGTTAATGCTGGTTGTAGATGACGCTGGAGTTGTCTCCCGATGATGTCCCATACGTGCTCGATTGGAGAAATATCTGGTGATCTAGCAGGCCAAGGCAACATGTCGACACTCTGTAGAGCATGTTGGGTTACAACAGCGGTATGAGGGCGAGCGTTATCCTGTTGGAAAACCGCTCCTTGAATGCTGTTCATGAATGGCAGCACAACAGGTTGTATCACTAGACTGACGTACAAATTTGCATTGAGGGTGCGTGGGATAACCACGAGAGTGCTCCTGCTGTCATACAAAATTGCTCCCAAACCATAACTCTAGGAGTAGGCCCTGTGTGTCTAGGCTGCAGACAGGTCCCTAGCAGGCGGTCACCTGGCCTCCTTCTAACCAACAAACGGCTATCACTGCGAGCAAGGCAGAGCCGCCTTTCATCAGAAAATAACAGATCTCCACTCCGTCCTCTAATGAGCTCTAGCTTGACACCACTCACGTCGCAAACGGCAGTGGTTTGGAGTGAGTGGAATGCACTGTACAGGGCGTCTGGCTCGGGACTGTCCTTGAAGTAACCGAGTGGTGCCAACTGCAACTCGAATTTCAGCTGCAGACGCAGTACGATTAGCCACAGCCATACGCCGAATACGACGGTCTTCCCTCTCAGTAATACCACGTGGCCGCCCGGAACCTGGTCTTCTTGATGCTTCCCTTGATCACTGCCGCCAATACTCATGCACAGTGGATACATTCCTGCCAAGTCTTTCAGCCATATCGCTCAAAGAAAACCCACCTTCTCGTAGCCCTACTACACGACCTCGTTCAAACTCAGTGAGCTGTTGATAATGGCTTCTTCATCTTCTCAGAGGCATCCTTGACTCATATTAACCCACTACGTCAAATCTCAACTGTAAATAACGATCATGAATCTTACAGGTCTTATTTAAATCAAACCTCATTTGCATGCTCATAGTGTCGCTACTAGCGCCACACTTACGCGCGTAGCTCTAAATTTCAATCAACGTCATCTTTCAGATGTATAAACACGTCTACCAAATTTCGTTTATCTAGCACAGCTCCTTGCTAGTGTTGGGATTTTTTTTCCATCAGTGTATTTGACAACCAGCTTATCTTCCAGCCCCAAGAGTGTTTATGTGTGAAGGTGTTTAAAAATTGAATTAAAAATCAGGTAAGATTCTTGATATTTAATATTAGTCATAAGCAATATTATGTATTTAATATGGGGTGAATTTTATAATTTAAATATGGATAGAAGCATTTAATATTTGGAACAAGTATATCATCCGTAACAGATAATTCTCTTGTACATGAAAGAATATCATTTGATGGATGCACAAACTTAATACGTTGCTGTAGAAAAATTCCAAAGCTTAAATATAGTAAGATATTGGATTCTTTTTATTATTCGTGTACTGAAACAATCAACGATGTTTATATTTGACAAACATACGAATAACTCCTACCTTCACACTACTTACTTTATTCACCGATTTTGTGAATAAGAAACAATTGTTCAAATGGTATGATCGAAATTCTCTTTGACATTAATGCAATTGAACATATACGGGAGGCGTCTAATTGGCCTCCGATCATTTTTTCCAGCCCGACGGGGGTTGCTTACTGATCACTGCATAAGTATCATTCCAAATCATTGAGGGATTTTAAATCATTATACCTGTCACTATTAGCTTCGCATTATTGGTTATTGGAATTCTTATTATTCTTTGCATATTAAATTTCTATGTTTAAATTTAGGTCATTTTATATAATTATTGGTATAATTGCAAAATATGAATATTTTGCATACTATTTTCTTATTTATTGTTACACTCAATGTAATGTATACTATTAATAAATTTATCCTTTTTTGCATATTTTTTCATTTAGTGTCAATTCAGTCTATTATTTATTTTTTGCATAATATGTTGGAGACTAAATTGTTTCCAAGTTTTTAAAATATTTAGAACGTATTAGTTTGTTTAATATATTATTTAGTTTATAAATTACTTTATATAAGGATATATAGTGTTTAAAAGAGAATTTTAATACCTAAAATGATAGTGAACATTATATGGTACAGATTTTTTTTAAAATCCTCAATAAGATTGAAGTCTATTTTTACTTTAACTCAGTTAAGCTTGCTTGAACTCAAGCGGAAACTTGGAAATGCGTCATGAAAAACAAATCGTTTCTTTTGCACTGCAATAACCAGAAACGAGCAATAACACATTCCTGTGCTTATAACACATTGTGGTAGAATAATTTCAAATGTTGGGTATAACCAATTCCATGTTTAATGTGTAACTATAAGATACCTGAATTGAATTGATTAGAGGAATCATGCTTACTATAGGCCATTCAGTGTCCAAAATTTTTTTTTCACTAAACGGTCGAAGGTGCAGAACTAGTATGAGTCCAATGTGCGTTGATAAACTTTTGATGCTTTGTTCCTCTAACTAATTAACTTTATCTTGAGCGCATGCCTCGCACGCACACGTCTGTATGCGTGTGTGTTTTGGCTCTCTATAAGCTAAACCGTTGACCTAGAGCTACGAGACTTGATGCACATACAATTAGGACGGTTAGAATGTGCAACTCGGAACAAGTTATATGACACGTTAATTAATTAATAATTAATCAGAATTGTTCATTTGCCGAGCTAACTTATGGAATATTATACAGCATTAAATCAATGTCTAAATTATATTAAAACCTATAAAGCTTGTGTTCACTGATACCAATTTTTTTCCAATGAATTTTTATTTTATTTTCAATGAATTTTCAAGATTTTTTAAGCGTATATTCTAACAACATATTTCATATAAAATAGAAGTAAATTTTAATCTGCACCAGTAGATTATGCGTGTATGAAATAAAAAATTAACTTTTATAAGTATGCTGTCGCTATATTAATGCAATTTCAAATTAAAACAAGAAGTTGTGTTATTTAAATTAAACTAAAAAATATATAATTTTCAGCAAATGTCTGTATGAAATGAAATTTGTCTTTGTCTTCCAAAGTGAAGGCAAAAAATCAGTCGATAACTTAAACAACTTATTATTAAATTATAACTTATAAAAAATCAGTAATACTTAAACTAATCATTCATTGTGATACCTTTGTATAGCAGTGCCCTACCTTTTTAAATATTTTTAAAATAAGCTTATCGTTGCTTTTTCTCGACAAAAGGTATTTAATACGCATTTGAAATTTCTTAATATATATTTTTTTAATTAGCCTTATTTAAAATTATTTATTATTGCTTAAAACTAATTTTAAATTGATACATTTTTAGACATGATTTTATAAATTTTGTAATAATCTGATGTAGCATTTTTTTAAAAAGATTACTTCATAAAAAATCTTAAAAATTCAAGAAATATATTTTAAAACAAAATCATTTTCCAAAAATGTCATTTCCATAATAATTACTGTATTTTAAAAAAAGGGAAATAAAACTGTGCCATTGCCCTAAAAGAATTTTTGCCGCTTAAGGGCAGCCCATACATTTACAGAAACATTTTAGTTTTTAGGCATTCGTGTAATTTTTATGCTTTTTTTCAGTAAATTTTCACAAATAAGTAATATGAAATGATGGCATGTAATGAAATTCATATAGAGATTTTAAAACAGAATAACATAAATCTTTTTCATTATTTTTTATTTAAAAATGCTGGTGTTGATAAATGTTTAAAAATATATCAAATCCAAATACATTTAAACGAAAATTATAAAATAAATATATTTATAACATTTTCAACTTCCCATAATACTATGTTGTTAGTTTTAATTCTTTTCTTTTTAAAGAAAATTCACTTTATTTTCTCAAAATCCTTCTTTCCTCTTTCACCTTCCTAAAGTAATTTTAATTACGCTTCAATATTTTTTCTTTTTACAATTTAATTTGATATATTTAAAAATGAAATTTTTTCTGTTTAAATAATGATTTAAATTTTAATTAATCTTCAATTCACTGTTTTATTATATTAATGATCAAACCAGCTGTATAACCAAATAATTGATATATACAAACATGATAAAAGCAACAGCTGAATTCATAAATTTAGAAAACATATATTGAAGACAAAAATAATTATAATGCAATATTTTTTTATTCATAGGCATTTATCTAATTCCTAAAAATAATTATATATGTAATTTCATCGTTAGTTAATTCTGTCTTCTATTTTTTTACAGGCCTAGTGAGTTGCCTTTTAGAAAGGAGGATGCTGTAAGAAATAATTTTTCTGAAGAAAATGTTTGCATTCCAATAATTTATTTTTATGTAGTTTGTTGTAAAGTACCTAAAATAAAGTTAGTGATGTTATATGCACCTTGTCAAATAACATGTGTGTTTTTTATGTCCTTTCTGTACATACCTTTCTAACTTACTTTCCAAAAACTAATGTCATTGTCGTAGTCGAAGTTCATTCAAAAATTTAGAAAGCTTTGTCTTGCTTTTATGATGTAAAAGTCTTTTTAAATGAATAGAATTATTTATGATCTTTTCTACAAAATTTATGTGAAATTGTAATTATTGCATTTCAGAATATCTCTGAATTAGCTTTGCATTTTTTAGAGCTCTCATACTTTATTTAAAAATATTTTTAAATAAAATTATTTAAACTGTTTCATACATGGCTATTTATGATTTATCAGAATATAAATATAGATAATGCATACCAGAATATCTTTTGATTTGTATATCTTTATATTTCATATAAAATGCTTTTAAATAAAACGGGTTAACTTCCTTATTCATGACAAATTTTAAATCAATTTTAAGATTTATTAGAAAAGTTATAGATACTCTAGAATATCCTTTAATTTAAGTTTTTCTTCATGTGCGTGAACTTACATATCTGATAAAAAAAGGTTTTTAAATAAAATTGTTAAATTATCTTATGCATGCTCATTTTTTTTTAAAGAAAGAGAGAAATGATATATATCAATTCTCCAGATTATTTTTAAATTAAAGACTTATAGCTGCTTTGAAATCATGCATTTTATAGATATTTCATAATGTTATTGCTAGAATAAAATTTTAAAATTCTGATATGAATTTAAAAAATATTTTAAAGATAAAAAGGCTTTATATTTAATAGAACCAGAATTTTATTATAGAAGTAGATTGAAACAACATATCTTTCCCCGTCAGGCTGTTGAGATCGTTAGACTTCCTTGGCTGACTCATTCTAGTAATGTGGAGGCTTTGTACTTTCGGAGATGTTGACTGAGTCGATTAATGAACTTTTGCGGTTAATTTCTTCTCAACTACTGAGATTTAACTCAATAATTACAAACAATTGTACTGAAGACTGTAAATCTCTGACCTATGGTATCCCAACTTGAGAAGAAACCAAAGGTAACCTACTAAAGTAGGAAATCATGGGCAAGTCCCTTTTGTTGCAATAGACAGTGGAACTTTTTTGAAAAGGATACCAATGTTTCTGATTGTTACGTTTTTATTTAAAAAAACTTGAGGATTTCTGTATACTTGCGGTTTTAGGTAAAATATCGAAAGTATTTCCTAAAATGCGGTTTAGTTAAGCATATTTTTCTCATGAGGAATGTTTTGTATAATAAAACGTAGCCACCTTAGACTCCCCGAAAATGTCTGGGATTTGGTTGCTAGGAGCCTTCAGATCCCCGTTCTACTATGGAAAGCTAGTAGCCAACATTTTCTGGAGCTTTCGAAGAAGGTAACATGCATCAAGATAATACAAAACAAAATACCGGATTTAAGAATCGTCCAAGGGAAAAAAAATATTGCTTAGTATCAGAATTATATTTGCAATCCAAGTATCTAAAGAAGATGAGGCAGCAATCAGCTCTCATGTTCCAGTGTAAACGAGAAGTAACAAACTGCATTTTGAATCTAAAACAGATTTCTATGCATTTTAAGTCCCTTGAAGGGCAGAAATATATACCCTGCCCTTTAGTAAGAAAACTAATTGTTCAAGGATAAAATTATTTTAATGCCATGATACTCAATTTTTGGTGGGGCTTTTTAAGATGAGAAATGCATTTTTTCTAATCTAAAGTCCTTTTTAAAAGATATACAAGATGTACATTTTACTCGGGTTCCAATAGTTAATAATGTTGTATTTAGTATATACATCTAATTTGGGAAATAATCTAAATAATCATATTTCATATAGCCCGAGCCAATAAATGTCAACTGAATTGTGGATTATTCATTTTTATAGAAACTGTTACGTCCTATAAAACATATTGAACATAAAATTCTTGAAGCACTAGCATGTTAAATAAAAAGTCGGGCCCATTATATTACTACTGAAACCAAATGAATTATACGTATTTCATTGCTTTATAAAAATCCAACATTGGTGGTATCAAAGAAGATGCATCAAAGAACGATCAGAAATCCCTATTTCTATTGGCTTAAAATAATGAAATTATGTATTCTCCTAATTCAGTGACAATCAAAGCGTTATAAGTCGGTTCTCTATTGCAGGAAACTGAAATATATACATATTTTAATTTATAGATTTGGGTATCATATAGTTTGAGATGTCAAGAATTTCTACAAAATATGATTCATAGATTCGAAGGTCTGTATAAAATTTAGATTTCTCAATTTATTCAGAAAAAAAATTGTGATTTGAAACAAAATAAAATATTTATATTTGTCATTAATATCCCTTTAAATTGAAAAGAAATTTTAGAGGAATCAGAGAAAGTTTTGCAGAATAATCTTTTGAAATATTGTATAAATTATTTTAAAAAATGTTCTGCACTCCTAATTAAAAAATATATATATTTGACTTCAGCTAAATTATTTCTGCATTTGGTGAAATTTAATCACTTTCTCTATAATTTCTATAATTTACGATTCAGTTTTTTGGAAGTGAAGAAATAAATAACAAACATAGTAAGGATGTACATAAAATTAAAACACACAGAATGGTTTCTAGCCGAAGGCGAGTTATATTTCTATAGTAAAAAGTATTTTTCTGATAAAGCTATTAGGACCCAACTGTATTAACTATTTAATTGCTACTACTAAAATTTTAGCTACTACTTATATGGAACAGCGGTCGTTAAATAATAAGATAACCAAGAAAAAGTAAGAAAATATATTTGAAATACTAAAATTGGCTACTGAATCAATAAATTTTATACTAAACAACTGTAAATATATGAAAAAATAAATAATGAAAATGTATGAAATATATAAATGTAAATATATGAAACCGAAAGATTAAAAGTTTCCAAGCAATTCTCATTTTAAAATCCTTATTTTTAATAGGAGCTATTAGATATTTCCTATTAATTCTTAGTCTTGTTTTTTCAAATATATCTATTCTTGCAAGTTTTTAATGTAATCTTTATGTTTCTCCACAATTAATCATTAATCATCTTTTTTTTAATTTAAAAGTGCTATGAAATTAAGCATAGATTATCTATAGTAAATTGAACGAGAAATTTTTAAATTGGTATTTTGCATTGAATATATTACAGAACGTATTCTTGTTACAAAAGTACGCACTAAAAGTATGTATTCCTGTTAATTTTCGAAAGAAAAGAAAACGTTTGTTAAGAAAAAAAAAACATTTATTTAAAATAACTAACTTAAGAAAATAGCTCAGAAATAGATTAGCTTAAACGAGAATAATCTAAAGTACATTAAAACCTTCTCAGAAATTAGATAATCATTTCATATTTTGAAAATGAATAGTGGGTCAACAGTATGTAGTATTTTCTTACCTTATTAAAAATGTATTAATAAAGTTTCATAATTATGCGTTTTACTGTATTCCCCTGACTGTAACAACATGAAGACACATGAACAATTGAGGCACTTTAAAAGGATATTTTATGAGTAATAGTAGTAGATCTATCTTGTAAAGAAAAGAAAAAGACATTTTGTCCACAGTTTTACAATTTTTACTTTTAAAACACCGAATTTTAAAATGTATAGATTATTAGCCGGCAATATATATTATCAATTAAAAAGTATAATCAAATGTTAAAAATTATATTTCACTTCAAAAAAGTAACAAGTAAACCAGACAATGTCTTTTAATGGATTTTTTAAAAATATGATTGAAGAATTTTGTTCTTACAATGTTCGTTCGTTTAAATAATCGTACTTTTTATTTCTGTTGAAATTTTTGATTAACAACTTCCAGCGTTTCGCATTTCCTGTTTATCATCTACGATCAACATCCAATAAGTTTTCATAAGATAATATTTAAATAAAATACAATTTTGTAGAATATGTGGAATTGCTAGTTTATTAACATATATGAACTAGTCAAAAATGATACTTATAATTTAAACATTCAGTAACAAGCAAATGTTTCACATTTATTAAATGTCAGTTGCTAATAATTTTGTCAAACCCATGATGAAATCTATAATTCAACAAGAAAACATAACCAAGATTTGGTTATTTATTAAAAATCTTACTTACCGAACCACAGAGGAAAAATAGCGAGAAATTTCTCTTATTGCGCGATACATTCTATTCAATCTACTTGGTGAAGATGAGAGAATTTGGAACAAATGGAAATCTGTTACGTAATAAAGAGTAATAGTAGTAGTAGTTCAGAAAAGTTTACTCTCTTTATTTAAGTTAAGAACATCTGATGCTAACCTTTAATAGTATAGTCAATATCAATTAAGATCAATACAGTGGCAAATTTCTATGGAACTATAAAACTCGAACGTTAAGCCATCGAACGACTGCCTTATAATTTATGGTTGACGTAAAAATCTGAATGGTTTTTTAGCATGATTCATCTTTTTTTTTTTTTTTTTTTGTATTTTAAAGCTCTTTGGAAGTTGAGACTCCAAAAAGGGAGAAATGTTAAGGTTTAATTACCCTTTTCTTGCCTGGATTAGAATCTTAATTTTAAAAACACTTAACATTATCTATACAAGAAATAAGTTTATTAAATACTAAAAATAATTTTCCTTTTTTTATATAAGTGTCTTTCTACAAGAAGTTCAGCTGAAAAATTTGAAAAATGTTTTAAAAATTTTTTTAACTGTATATCGATATTGTTACTAATCACATTTACTGGCCAGCTGGTTTGCTTGAGATACTGACCATATTTAATTTCAAGGATCAATTTTTCTACTTAGAGTAGATACAGATTTTGTTTTTCGTAATTCCAATTAAATTTCTCAATTAATAACGTAGAGGGTTTTAAAGTTTTAATCATGTCAGACTTTTCAAAGTCATCTTCTTCTTGTGTTCATCTTTCAAAAATTGCTATATTCTTCGTTCATTTCATTTATTATGGGTTAGAAGTTAAACCTACTAAAGTGTAGTTTCCAGCAAAAACTGACTTAATCTTTTTCTTCGAGCTTTTGTTAACGTGATGGTAGCAAGTTGATAAAAGTTTATTTTTCGCATGCACTCGTAACATTCGCATGCTTATTAAATTTTTTGCTCATTTTCTTTGAAATAAATAGTTATAAAAATTCTTAAAATAATTTAAAGATTGATTTTTTTTTGTATAAAATTTTATATGAGGGTTTCTTTTTTAGAAATTTGGCCTCATTTATACGTTATTTAGAATCACATCTAAAAGGTATATACGATTAGGAACTTAATAATATTAATAATAAATCCAAATTCAATGATATTTTTAACATTGAACACCGTACCTCCGTTTCTAGAGCTGATGTGTCCTTTTTCCGGTTTGGTATAGATGTAGGTAAACATTATTTAACAAAAAAAAAAAAAAAACGATTAATAGGAAAGATACAGACAAATGTCAAATTACATATACATTTAACATAACAAGAAATAATGAATACTAGAATGTAAAATATCTTAACTACAATAAAACTGGTTAAATGAACTTTGTAAAGTATAGTATGAATGTAAATATAAAGGGATTATAAATATTAGTTACTTGAGAGGAGGGATAAAAAATAAATTTTGAATAAAATGCTAGTACTAGGAATCTAATCAAGATTATGATTATTCTTTTGAAAGATGGATTAGTATGAATTTTTTGCACCATGGACTTTCTAGAGAGGATGAGGGATTTCAGAATTGCCATTAAATAGTAGAGGAGCAAAATAATTCAAAGTGAATGGCATCACCGACTTATTCACAAAAATAGTGGTCATCTTCTGATAAATGGAAACGGCGAAGAAATGATCGGAATGAACCATGTTCTGTCACAGGCATGATCTCTTCACGACTCCAGGAGAATGGTCAATATTATAGTTATTTTTAATGTATTATTAGTTTTTCCATTCGCCGCGAATATTAGTTTAGATGAGTTTACTCTCGGCCAGTTATAACACGGCCAATAGTAGATAGACTGAAATGTAGATAGACTGATATAGCATATGTAGATAGACTGAAAAAAGCTGTTCGGTCCATGGTAATTACTTGTTCCGACTGGACGGGATGCCGCAGCATTATATATATTTTTTTCATTGCGCATGCGTGTGTAGAAATTAGCCGAATTCCTTCAAGTGAAAAAAAATTGTTCACTTAACATAGATTCATTTTGACATGTTTTTTCCTTCATTCTTTCTGATCCATCTACTCTTTGTTCTTTCTGAACAATATTAGAAAGTTGTAAGTGTGTGTTTTTCACTTTATTTGCCAGTTGTTTTCTATATTTTTCAAATTTAAGTATGTTATCATTTTTTACATAAAAACATGGCAACATACCTAACTTTTTATTTACCTTATCTTTCCCTCATACTTTTTTTATTTTACCATGTTCCCTTGTGTAAATATCAATAATCTTAACACGATACACAGCGAAAAAGGAAAATTCATTGACCCCAAATGGTAATTTATAGCCAAGCATGGAATGCATGAAACCATCTTATGAAATTGTGACAAATATAAAGTAATCCCTTTCTGCACATACATTGTTTAACTGGCCGAGTGGATACCCAAAAAGGATTTAGGGAAAAAAGAACCGGCCAGGAATAACATTCCAACAGCACTAGAAGGCCAGTACCCCGAGAAGGACAGCAAAAGAAACCTCCAACGAACGACACCGGACACCAGCCTCGACCCGGGCCCATCACTACTCCTCCCGAGGGGATTTATTTAAAACTCTTTTTTTTAGCATTACCAGAACAATGGCAGTAATTATTTACATCTATTGTGAACATAACTCAACCCACGACGTGGGAAGAAAAAGCATGGTTACACAGTTCAACCCACGATATGAGAAATTTCTCTTTGTATATATTATTAGACACCACCACAGCACCGACATAACAACTAGAACACTACGATTTGGTGAGCTGGAGGTATTGAAAGGCGCTCGGCAGTTCGCGACTAACAGAAGACTAAGAGATTAGACGCTATTTTAATATTTATATATTCATGTATTATCTTGTATTCTGTATTTTATGTTAATTTTGTTTTAAATAGGAATTTCTATCCCAGTAATGAAAGAGATAAGTCTGGATGGAGTTTGTATTCATCTATTGTAAGAATATAATGTGGTTTGTATTCATCCAACGTCCCTTAACTCTCATCCTCATCACCTCATCAATTCCCTATTTAATGATTGTATTATATATGGTTTCATACCTTTTTATTTTCTTTTTCAGGTATGGAAACAAAGGCCATCACCGGGGGGGTGGCTGCAGTGGTTTGTATGTTTTTATTTCATATATGACGATGGAACTTGGAGTTCTGAGAGAGAATATGCCCTGCTGTATAATGAATAGATATCAAACATCAGTGATGTAAATCAAACCTTGAAATTTCGATCACCTGTGTGATGCTTTTGGGTTTAGATCGAATTTATTCGACAGGTGTCAAGGAACTTGACTAATGACTTCAGATTCCGTATCTCATTTCCATATATATGGAATGTTCCATAAATATTTCATAATACTGCGTTTTCATAAATAAAATATCGAATAAAGACGTACAATCCTTGAAAAGGGAAGAACAGTTAAAAGAATCTTAATATTCTATCTTTGTCTTCTTATTCTAATGTTGGGTTAAAACGTTTGTAGAAAGGAAATTTTCAACTAAGATTAATCCATCTATTGCTTCCTTAATAACAAATTTGATGAATATTCAAACTTTTAGAGACGTTGGCAAGAAAATAAAGATTATGAAAATGCCAGAAACATTACCTTACTTCTCTTAGAGGCCTTGTGTGAGGAGAGCTTTCTGCAGAATTCAACTCCAGAGGAAATACACGGAAATCAAATGATTTAATGCTTCCAGAGTTTTATTCGTAGAGCAACTTAATTGT
This sequence comes from Argiope trifasciata, assembly GCA_026543055.1. Classification (NCBI taxonomy): domain Eukaryota; kingdom Metazoa; phylum Arthropoda; class Arachnida; order Araneae; family Araneidae; genus Argiope; species Argiope trifasciata. The sequence goes on from JAPMOQ010032104.1 coordinate 5,311,173, forward strand.
CTTACCCCAATAGTACACAAATGTATAATATTGTATGACATTGAACAATATCTGTGATATTGCTTAATGCTGTGGAATATTGTTTATATAATATCGCCCAGTATTGGACAATATTGCGCAGCAGGCTGTACTACCTGGGTAAAGATGCTGAGTTTTTATATTGCTGCTACAATTATTTAATTAGTAATTTGCTATATGCTAGCCTTGATAATATTACTACTAGTTAAGTGCGATTCAGTTTCTGTAAAATTTGGTTATAGCTTCTTTTTTTTTTTTTTTTTGCTCTATTATTTGCGTTTACTGAATAATTCGTTTTTCACTATCCATCTTGTCGAATTAATTTTACCTTATTTAAAACGATACGGGTATTGTAAATCATCTATAAAACTGAAATTCAGAATTTTTGAATTTGTAAACAATAGTTATTTGTACATTTACTTAAAAAAGCAATGTGAGAAAAGTAATCAAGAAATGCGTTTCCTAACCCATGATTCTCTTTCAGAAAAATTATTAATGCTAAGAAAACATTGTAAATTATAAGAATCTCTTTTAATGTAACTACTTTTACAATTAATTTAAACAAATTAATGAAATCAAGGTTATATTTTACAGTTTTTAAATATCTCGAATATGAACATGCAGCTCATGGAAATATAAAAGCCCGTGAAGAATAAATTTAGCATCCTGAGTATTAAAAATGGGCATACATATCGAGATTTATTGTTTTATGAAAGAATTTCTTCAAATCAAAGAACATTTCTTATTATGTATACAATTACTTATTTCAGAAAATTTATGTGACAGATACATTAATTCATTATCCCTTAAAAATGCAAGAATGGTTCGATCTCTAAGAATTTCTGATAGAACTGGGTGAATAAAATGATTAATATATTTCTGCAAAAAAAATCTGTTTTTCATTTTCTTAAATAACAATGGTTTTTTAAATAAATCTCTTTATTCTTTACTATTAGTAATAAGGTACTTATGAAATCGAGAACAGTCAATAATATCTCGTTGTTTTTAAAATCTATTATAGAGTATTTTTATAAGTAACCCTATAAAATAAAAATAATAATACACAAAATAATAAAAAGTTGAAATCACTATTATATAAAAATTCCTAATCTTTCCTTTTGACTTCATAAAGATCCTAAGAGTACGAAACACAAAGGAAAATATATCTTCAAAAAGAAACTTAATAGATTTATTAATTCCATTAATATAGTAAAGCTGGAAGAAAATGCAAAAATTCGGAAAAGAGAAACATAGCTTCAAGCATAATATTAAAAGTGGTTTAAATTTGGAAACGATACCTACAAAAATTTATTTCGAATCTGAATTTTTATGGTGTCCTTGTATTTTTCCACTTTTGCACCATGATCTCAAGTAAAAAAACAGACTTGAGTCTGCCCTTTTTTTGCAAGTTCGCTGATTTGTGGTTCGCAGCAACTGGAATGCAAATTTTGCTACTTTTTAAACTCGAATTGCGTCAATACTTTTTTAGACAGAATATGAGAAGTGGTTTAAGCCTGTGTTTCTTAACCTTTCAGTATTTGCGGCCCAGTTTTCAATTTAGTAAGATGTTTTACTTTAACGTATTATTAAATATGTCGAAATGAATTTTGTTGTCTCTGTAAGTGCTTCCTTTTCAGTCAATAAGTCAATTTTTTAAATAATATTTTCTTTTGGATATTCTTCCCCCACCCTAGGAGAGCCCACCCAACAGATTGAGAATCGCTGGTTTAATCTTCGGTCTAGGAGGAAAAAAAGTTAGCCGTGTGCAAGTAGTTTTTTGCTTTACCATTTTGAGGTAGTTTCTATCTGTTCATTTAAATCTTAGACAGAAAGGATGAATTGTTCAAATATGTTGACCAAGGTCTGGTAATTCTAATTTGGTCTTTGATTTTATTATTTAAATAGTTATTTTGATTGCTTCAGTAATTAATGCATTGACTTTATAATAAATAATTTTCAGGAAACTGCCTTCAGCTTTATGCCTCCTCGACGTAAAATTTTACTACCCACTTTGCTAAATTTTGGGGTTTTTTTTACTCAAAAGAGTTACAAAAAGTAAATTAAATCGTTGACTAATCAATTTACTCTATCCATTACAAACTCCATAACAAAGCCGAAAATAAAGAATAACCAAATCAAATTATCATATATTTGATATCAAATATGGAAAAAAACTAAATATTTCGAATAAAATAGAAGTAACTAATAAAATATATATAAATTATATTTATTATCCATGTGGTAAATAGGAACGATTGAAGAAAAATCCACTTCTTTAAATTCATATTTAATCAACTTCCATCTTATAATTTAATTAAAAAAATTAGAGAAACTCAACATTTTATATTTAAAGCAAGAATGATGTCTTAAACTTTTTCTAAACAATTATAATCATGGATATATATATATATATCCATGATTATAATTGTTTAGAAAATTGTTTATATATATATATATATATATATATATATATATTCAGTATATTCAGTGGTGAAAGAAAATATTTTTTTACAATAGCAGATGGCAGCACAATACAGTTCTAGATTGTGGAAGAAATGACATCGAAAGCTTTGATTTCGTGCTGCCATCTATTGCCTTTTCAATGAAATGCTTAAATTTTAATATAGGTTCTGATTTTAAAATTTTTTTTAAAATGCCCCATTATAAATTCAATCTAATCTTTAAATTTTTTTAAATAATTTTTTTCTCAAACCAAAACAATAGAAACGAAAGAAATTATCGCAAGAGCATTATTAATCAACCCATAAATAAAATATATTTAGAGTATTTTTATAATATGGTCGAAGTGAAGAATTATCAACATTGAGGCAGTATTTTTACATAGTGCATATCAGTAAAACTATTTTAAAACACAAAATTTTTTTGATACCTGGTTTAAAGAGTGCAATAATTCTGGATTCGAAGTTTTTATTTTATGATTTCTGTTTCAGTCAGTGTTTATGTTTTATATTTTTAAAATATCCACAATTTTAAAATAGTCAATTAAAACTTTATTTTGAAAATGTATATCGACATTTATATAATAGTCTCTTAGTTTGAAAATTCAATTTTGGTGCAAAGTTTGATTTAAATTTGATTAAAGAACATTTAAGTTAATTTTTTTAGCAATAAAAATGTGAATAAAAAATTATATTTAGATGCTATTGCATAATGTGTATCTTGCATAGTTAATTATTTAAACATTAATGTGTAATGCACTTTTGAAATAAGTTTTTCCTGAAAGAAAAAATCATTGATCTGTGTTTTGTTTAATTTAATAATGTGTAATTTGGCTATAAAAATGAGTATTTGATAAATCTATTTCTATGTAATTATTTTATTTCTTTACTTCTATTCATTTTCATAAAACATAGTTATCGAAAGATGTGTTTGAATTAATAGTACCAAATCCATTAAGAAGATTCAAAGAAAGTACTGAAATTATTTGTGTACTATTTTGTCATTATTTTCAATGGTATTTCTTGATAAACGAAGGGAAATCAATAGAGTTTATATTTATCTATTTTTTTCAAAATATACCTATAATGAGCAAACGTAATATTTTCTAAGAACTAAAATTTTATTGGTGATAGTATTTTTATTGTTTCTCTATATTATTTTCATTGTTTAAAATTTATCCTCAATATACATATAGAGTCCAAATGTAATATTTTCTAAGTCATAAAATTGTATTTTCAATAATGTTGCATTATCTCTAAGTATTATTTTCATTTAAATGTTTTTTTTATTAATATCAAATGTAAATTTAAATTATGCTTTTTTTAAATTAATTTTTCTATATGAGCTCATTAAATAGAAAGTCCTTTCTTAAATTCTTAAATATAACATTTTTTCAGATTTGGAAAAAAGTAACCGAGCATAATTAGATTCAGATTCAAAATTAGTAATTGACGATGGAACTAATTTCCCAAAATGATTAAACTGAAAAATTAATTAGCGATAACTACAATAGTGATGGATTTATGGGTAAAGGAATTTGTAAAAAGGCTAATTATTATGCTGTATACAAATGCAGGAAAATTGAGAATGCATACAACTTTTGACACAATAATTAATAGCCCATGCTGCCATCTATCCATATCATATTCTATTGGAAATTGTGAAGATTAAATAAATATAGAATTATTACTTGGTCTTTCCTGTGAGACAACTTTGAAGTTGCATTTAGCTAAAAAATAAACTTAGTTTAGAATCTTTCATAACCTTCATTTCGAATTTCATTAATATTGAAATATCGCTTCCCAGATTCATACGCTGAAATTAAACCTTTCAAAGCGGTATAAAAATCACACATAATCTGTAATTACTCGAAATATTATATGGCTTTGTAATTTAACTAGGATGACTATACATTTTTAAAATGGAAAATGTCATTAGAATTAGAATGCAAAAAAGGGAGGCAATTAAAGTGTTAAGAAAAATGCGATTAATACATCCGAGGATTAATATACCAAATGATACCAGACTGCACAGGTTTATATATTTTTGATGCCATTATGAACACACATGCTCATTTCATAATGGCATCAAAACTGGATAACATGATGCAGAGAATTAAATATTTAATACTACTTCAATACTATGAAATAAATTATTACTTATTGTTTTGCTCAAAAATGTATAATGTGAGCTTTATTAACAAATGAAAATAATGAATAACAGAAAAAAAATCAATAGAAAAACTACAAAATAAAAGAAAATAAGGTAGATTTAAAAGTATTTCAGAAACCAAGTTACTAACGTACGAAAATGCGCCTTATTGCTTGGAAGGTAATAAACCTTTATAGAAACTTTTAATACAGCAGAGGCCCAAATTGTGGGCACTTTCGAAAATCGTTATGTTTTCTAACTTCTGATGCTTATAGAAAATTGTAAATGTCACAAAATGCAAACTTTTATACATCATTTTAAAGATAATTTAATGTTGATTTCAATACAAAAAGCAAAATTCAAATATTTTTAATAAAAAAGTTATTTTTACTTTAATCAGAATAAGAAACACAGTGATAAAGTGGATTATAATTTCTGACTTACCGGAAAAAATTATCGCTTTTTTTCTGGGAACCAGCCAAATATTTTTAACTGCTAGCAGAAGCTGACACTATGTTTAAAATTGTAATAAATTATTTTTGGGCTTTCTCCTGCTGAAAGAAGATTGTTTTTATGTTATTAAATTGCAAGTTAGAAGTTTTGTAAAACTTCTTAATATAAAGTCAAAATTTTTGTAAATATTTCCAATATTTAGTCAAGAAGCAATGAAATCAAATAAAGGAATAAATTTGGCAACTAGAGAGATAACTAAGATTATTGTTCTGTAGCAGTTATGATTCTTCCTATGCAGAAATTGAAATTGAAAAAGAATATGGTCTTTCCTAGGCGAAAATTGCAAGATATTTGTATGGTTCAGTGACAACACCTGGACTCCTAAAACATTTTTTTACGAAAACAAGGGGCAAACTCAATAAAAAATAAAGCATGAAAGTGCTGAAAAAACGAACCGCATCTGGTGATGTCCGAAAAAATTATATCACCAAAATTGAAGAATGCCATCAGCAACCTTTAAAATAATGCTGCTAATTATGCCAAATTTATCAGAAGATTATTAAATATTGGACTAAGAGGTAGAATTGAACGAAAAAAAATATTTATCTCTATTTACAGCAGAGTATAAAAAGATTACAGTGGGCAAAGGGACGTATTAATTGGACAGCTGATCAGTGGTCACAAGTTATAAGGAGTTATGAAACAAACATATCGTTATTCGATAGTAATGGCAAAAATAAGTAAGAATAAGTAAAGTAAAGTAATAGGTGAAGAGCCACATTTTGACTGCATTCAGGCAACTATGAAGAACTCATTTGTGTTATGATTTGGTCATGTATACCAGCAGATGATATTGGCCACCTTCATGCTATCGATGGGACATTAAATACATGAAAATATACTGACATTATTCGAGAGCTAAAACTTACGTCTTCCACCAGTGATCTATTTCCCAAAAGGGCATTATTTATTTTTCAGCGGGATCTATCTTTTTCCGACACAGAAAAAATATCAGAAGAGTGGTTTAGTACAAAGAGCATTGAATTGTTATTATGGCCAGGAGATAGTCTTGACTTCAACATTATAAAGAACTTATTGCACCATTTGAAAATTCTTGTACATATGAAGCTTTAATCAAATAAAAGAGAATTAATTGAGACTTTAATTGTTCCCCGGCATCAGGCAATAACGAAGGAAGAGTTTATAACTCTGATCAGCTCAATGAAACATCAATGTGAAGCTGTAATAAAAAAAAATAAAGGGTACTCTTCTAAGTACTGATAACTCACAGCAGTCATCAGCATCTAATGTATCTCGATAATTATTGCCACTCAACTTTTTTGTATTGTCAATTTTTGAATTTTGATTTTAGTATTTAAATCAGCATTAAATTATCATTAAAACAATAATCAAGAGTTTGCATTTTGTGAAACGTTAAACTATAAGTATATAAAGTTAGAAAATATAAATGATTTTCAAAAGTGCCCAAAATTTTGGTTATCATTATATAAATTTAAAAAATAATCAAGATTTTCTTCACTTTAACCAATGAAGATATAAATTTAATAATTCATTAAATATTGGTGAATTAGATTTGATTTTTAAAAAAATATTGTACATTTTATTTGTTTTCTAACTACACAGATATTCAATGGATTGCTCTTTAGCTTATTGTAATTAATTTAACTGAAGACATAAGCTAAACATTATGTTTCAAGGATTTGCTTCATAATATATACCTATTATAAATATTAACTCCGAATGCAGTGTTTTTATATGAATATGAAAGTAATTTCCAGGAAAAAATATCTAATTCATTAAAGAATCATTTATTCATTTAAATATTAAACGTAAATCATTAAAGGGAATGCTTTTGAAGAAATATGGACAATGCTCAACTTACTGAATGCTGTAGAAACAGCAAGCCGTGATTGTGAAATAATAGTAGTTTTACTATTATACTCAGCTCAAGAATTGTGCACATTGCTTAAACTTATTTGCTTCTATAAACTTATAAACTGATATTTACAAGTAATTTTGTAATAAATGAAATTAATTTTCTTTTTCTGAGAGAAGTGGGAAAAAATAACTTAAAAAATGATAAATATAGAAAATGTATTTTTCAAGACACATGATACATGTTGCAATATTTAATAAAATAAACGAGAGGGAAATATTTGTAGAAAATATTATTTACAATATTATTTACGCCATACCGCCAAGAATGAAAGTTCACTGATCATCGACTTATTAACACATTAAAGGCGGGAGTCGTAGTTTGATCCGCGTTACCTAG
>JAPMOQ010032104.1:5318950-5336981 GCA_026543055.1 Argiope trifasciata
TATATATATCATTCATATCAATTTTTCATTCAAATGAATCTTTGAAAAGGAAATCTAATTCTTCTTTTAGTATAGAACCAATTAATTAGTATAGTATAGAACCAAAGAACCACCTTTTAGTATAAAACCAAATAATTTTTCACTAATTACGAGAAATTCTCCAAGGTTATTGATTATATTTAATTTGAATTAAACCATTTGAATGTATTTTTCGCATTCTTCTTTATTATTAATGAAGAAGCATTTAATTCATTAAATTAAGCTATCGGTAAGGAAAATGCTTTATTTCATTCAATGCAATTTAAAACATATTTTTCAAAGTCTCATTTGCTGTCTTGACCCATCTGTTATGTATAAAATCCAAACCATTTCACCCGATGTTTGAATTGATTTCATTTTTTTTTCTGTAGCATGTATGATTCGTATCTGAAATCACAAAAACTTTGTTTCAAACAACGATTGGCAAAGAATACGAGTTAGAAAAAAAAAAAAAACGAAAAGAGAAACTCTAAAATCAATTACATTGAAATGAAAGGATAGGCTGATGGGTTATCAATTGTTTCTCTTGAATTGGATGACCCTAAGGCTGAAGAGTCATATTTCAAATTCCAACGCGTAGGATAGCAAAAGGAATTTTAGTGTTTCTTAGGATTACAAAAACTCTGGAAATGTCAACTGTTATTACCAAGTGCTGCTTATAACGTTGACTGATGTTTCTGATCATGCAGGTATTTTAAAAAAAATCTATTTCAATCAATGTTTTTAAAAAATTAATTGACTTAACATTTAACTTTAATCTAATTACTATTAAGTAATGGAAATTATGCCCCAATTGTACCTATAAAAAGAAATCAATTAAGAATCAGTAAAGAAGAGGGTATTGTGACCAGACGGTTAAGGTAAGGAGGTTACAAGAAGAATACGACAGAACCACAATATTTTAGAGGTTCTCCATTTTGCTGCCAGCTCTGTAATTCTTTTTTGAGCGTTTATTTGATTATGTTATTCTACTTTGAAGAGATTCTATGCAAAGTTGTAAGTTTAATTCTAATTTTTAATTTTTATTTGTTCTTCATATTTCTTCCTTTTTATTATTTCGATTTGAAACATCGTAGAGAAATCCTTCAGCAACGGTTATCAAGTTATCCAGTGCAAATTAAAAAAAAATTAAAATTTGTGTAATGCAAAAACTTTTAAGAAACAGAATATAGTTTAGGATGCGTTATTTCCAATTTTTTTCCTTTTCAAGCACTGCCTTAATTCAAAATTAAAAAAATCATTAATTTTTCTATTTTTAACTTGCCTTCTCTTATAATGTGAGGTGAATATTTTATTCTTAAAAAACAAATTATGAAACGGGGCTGTTTGATTAAGAATCAGCGGCTCGCTTGGAAAAAAGGAAAAATAATTTTAGTTACTTAGAATAACACAAAAGAAGAACACCATGGAAGGTGCAGGTAGGAAATTAACCACCATTACTCTTCTTATCTTGAAAGTGAAGAAAGAAGTAGGAAGGAAAGTTTTAGAAAACCAATTTCAGCTTTCTTCGAGTTTTCAGCTCTGATAAGCGAAATATTTTAATATTATGGCATACAGAAAAAACATTACCATAGCTAAAACTAAACACTATTCATTTTAATATCTTATGCTAGTGAAAAAGGCTAAGGAATAACACAAATTAAAAACCCATTGCTCTTTATTCTGAATCTCATTTTTTTGTTTAGAATTTAATATATGCTAGAGTCATGTTTCAGTAAGCTCTATTATTATCACCAGTAAATATAAATTTGTTTTCAGGATAAAGCAGATAAATAAAAATCATTGGTCAATTTATACATTTACAATAAAAATTTTAATTTTAGGAAGTGTGATTTATACACATTTCTTATTCATTTTAATAAGTTTAGTTTATTTTTATGAGCAATGAAAATTAAAAGTAACATAAATATATCATATTTAGAAAGGGAAATAATAAATTAATTTAAAAATTATTTTCAGTTGTAAAAATGATATACTTAAAACGTAATGAATGTGTACTCGCAAAAAATTATGTGTTTCTAAAAAACCTAATTTACACATTTTACATTTCAAAATATTTATCTATAATTTCGTCAAAGTTGAAATTAATTAAAAAGAAAAAAAAAACATGTATTTGGTGAATGAGGTATCTTATGTTTCTTTTACTCTTTATTTAAATAGGAAACGCCGATACATTTCTTCAAACGACTGAGTCATCTAGTTAAAGGATTCAATAAATTCTTAGGTCAAGTAGTTTAAGATGTTTTAGAAGTTTAAATCTATAATATGCGTCCTTTTTGTAGCCTCATGGTTTTGAAAAGCCCACTTCAACCATTTAAAGCTGATTCATTTTGAAACTTTAATTTATAGCAATAAAATCTCATAAACTAAAAACTTTTCTTAAAAATAATTCTTTAATAAAAAGAATTCTTTCCATGTGTAAAAAGGTTATTTGCAATGTACAATTTCAGTGCAGATTGGTTGCAAAAGTTAGCTTAAAATTGACTCGTATAAAATTAAGTGGTAGAAATCAAATTTATTTGATCACCTTATTATATTTATTTAAAAAAATTTAACTGTTGTCCATTTCATAAATCATATGTGCAATATGTGCAATAATATAAGCAATTCATTTTACAAAGTATTTGGCAATTAAACTTCATGAATAATCAAATCTGTGTGGGTTATTTATATTTTTATTGTTTTTAAATTGATAGACATCATTAGATTTGTTTATACTCTCTTACACAGATAAAAAGTGTTTAGATATTTTATTTTTATTTTACGAAATAATTTTTTTTCATGAGTTTTTTAATTTTAGAAAGAGAAAAAGGTTAGATATTGTTTAATCAATCATGATAAAATATACTTTTAAACATTTTCTTGCACACAAAATTTTCAAAAAGATTTCAAAATGCTCAAAACTTTAGTATTTTATCATATTATGTTTGAGAACGAAAACCATTTTTTGTTTTTAGCACTATTTTAGAGATCAAGATAATATTATTTTTTATTATTCCACACTCTTTTTTTTAAACTGACCTTCGACAGACGTAAATTTAATATCTAATCTACAGATTTTGGGAGCAATTTTCATCAAAAGTCATCCTCAAACTTTTATTGTAACCCCTAAAAGAAGCTTTTGCTATTAATTCTTGTTACTAAATTTGGAGAACTTCTAATGTTTTGGAAAGTTTGGTACGATTTTGTAATGCTTGGCAAGAGATGGAACATTAATCTTCGATCTTAACATAAAATGTTTTATATTAGGCCTTCTTACATTTAATCTATGGATTGCTCATTTTTATTTTGAGACGGTCCAGTGAAATGACGAGGAGAGATAAGAAATTATAATGTTCAGTCATATGAAATTTTGTAACTTAAATTGAAAATTTTTGATTTTTTACTCGTTACAAGGGTGAACAGGGAAAAAATGAATGTAGAGCAAATGTCAGAAAACCTTCTTTATTGATAAATATAATAAATAATCATATTTATTATATTTATCGTATTTATTATATTTAAATACTAGATTATATATATATATATATATATATATTCCAAAAAAATTATGTGAAAAATCATCCTTAAAGCCTTTTTTTTTTCAATTTTTTATTACACGTTAATAAAGCCTATCGCATTATTTTATGAATCCTCTATATTTGCAATCCTATATATGCAAAACAGAAGTTTAAATAAATATCTTGCTCAACAAAAAAGATTTAAAAAATTGTTGAAGAAAAGTTAACCCTATAGCTGAGTAATTGTTTTATCAAAATAGGTTCAAAAATTGCAAATCCTTTTCCTGCTAAACATTTTTGAATTTTGAAAAAACCCCACAAAATGCTGAAAACATGTTTCTATATTTCGCAGAACCATAAGGAACTAACGTTATTTTTTAACTAGATAAGAATGAAACGACAAGTGAAAACAGAAAGGAATGTACATCTAAATAGACAAACCAATACACCTCCATTTGAAATTACAGGTTGCCCAAATTTTACAATTTGTACATTTCACGTGGAAATTGCGAGATGCAGCAAGAAGGTTAATAATGCGATAAAGGTTGTAAAAAACGTATTTAAAGTAAAAATGTAATATTTTTCCTGCTTAAACAAGTATTGCATTAAAAAAGGAATTACCATTTTTTAAAACTGAATGACTTTAAAAATTAGGAACATTCTTAAGTCGTGATAATAATGCATATGTAACATTTAATCCTGCCAACAGCTATTACATAAAATGGCTATTTGTAGAAAAATTTTCTTCTGAATGTAAATTTAGAAGTAAATATCGATCATTAGTTTCCTTGAAACTTAAAGTTTAAAACAGAATTTCTTATGTATATCAAACATTATTCCGAATATTTATTTGAATTATTAACAAACTAGAAAAGGATCTACGCAAAGCAAAGCGTACCAAGGAAAATAATCGATACCATTCTCTGAAATTGACTGGTAACTTTGTATAGAGGTGTTTATAGGAAAACCTATCGTAAGGTAAACAAGGATAGGATACAACAAAGGAAACAATGGCCGTTTCGTAAGGAGGACACCAATTTTCATTAAAGGTTGGACAAAAAGGATCGGGATTTTTTTTTCTTTGTCTTTTTCTTCGCAAAGTAATCTTTAGCGACCGAAAAGTGATAACCCAGGGATGTTAAAAGATTTGAGAACAGTATATCAGGAGGAAAAATCAATTTCGATACAAGGCAGTAAAAAGTGATGCTCTAGTTCAACCGTCATTGTAAATTACATACATTTTTTTCTAGCTTAACCCTGATTTAAAGATGATAAGACAACACTTATCTATTTATAAAGATTAAAGAAGGAAATTTTTCTTTTGTCAGTGTAAGGCACTGTTGTGATTTTGTTTGCTTTAACATATCATTTAAAATTCACTATGCAAGAAGTCATACTCATTATAGATTTTTTAAAAATTCCCTTTATTACAGTTCAGAGTTTCCTATTTATTATTTTCGGACATAATCCACTTTTTCTTTAGTATTATCTTGAATTTCCCACATTATTTTGGGATTGATTATATGCAATGAAGCAATATATGAGTATATATAAAGCAATTTAGGAATAGGAATACGATATTTCCAAAATGAATGATCTTAATACTTTCTTATATTTATGTATAGAATATGTACTTTGTTAAAAAGTGTAAGTGTTAGTAAAATGTTTAAGTAAGCTTGTAAAACATATGATGTAACAAAATACTAAAACCAGCAAATCTTATAATCGCCAAATGCTATATCAAGAAACGCTATAATCGCTAAATATTATAATCGTCAAATGCTATAGCCAAAAATTGTTATAATTACCAAATGCTATAACCACCAAATATTATAATCACTAATATGAAAAAATTTCAACTCATCTGAGAAAGAAATTCGAAAACAAGTATATTTGTTATGTGTCAACCTGGATATTTTGAAATTGGAAAATAACAAAAAATAAGGTTGGATTAAATATGCGTTATTTACATTGGAATTTTATGCGTAATTTTGAAAAACATCCGTCTATAAAAGGCATATCTGTATGCCCCTATGTAAACGATTGAGATAGCTCAAAAATCCAACAATCCGAATAGAATATGGAATCCGTGCCTGGAATCTGAAAGCCATAGCTGAGTCTAACGACGGACACTCAAAAAACACAGTTTTTCTTCGATGTAGATATAGCTATAGATCTTTCATTTTTACACCTACCGAACAGAAAGGAATAAAGAAAAAGTTTTGAAAATAACTTTAAATGTGTTTCTTTAAAAGCATTTTGTCACAAACAATATCATTTTGCTCATTTCTTAACAAAAAAAAAAGTCTTAAATAACAAAAATTTCTTCTGAGATATCCATCTTTCTATCCAGATACTAGTCGCGCCTAGATTTATTGTTATTAATTAAATGAACATTATGCTATCAATTGTTAAAATATATTACCGCTTCCCAAAGAATGTTTTTTAAAATTATTATATTGAACTTTAGTTAACTATAGAATTAGATTATCTTCATTATTTAAATACAATTTTTAAAGCAATTTTATAGTTGCAACAAATAGTTGCAACTTTTATTTAGACAACTGCGGAAATATTATTAGAGCACAAAAAAAAGTCTTTTTCTTCTTATTATTATTTCGTAATAACTTCTCTTCATATGCTACTTTCAATGGTAATCCATTTCACTATAAAGAAAAGCATACTCCAAGTTTATTAGTTGCTCAGTTATTGAAGCATGCAGATATATATTTAAAACTGAATTTTAAATATATATCAATACAATAAAAAAAGAAGAAATAAAATAATTTCAGAAAATTTAAATTGTTATATGCAGAACATGCATACCGTTACTGCATACTGAAAAAGTGATTGGCGCGTAAACACTAGTGCATGGAAAATCGTAAAACGCTACAAAAGCACTTAGCGTTGTTTGGTGCCAAAATAACTTCTACATGGGTGTTGTCACATAACCGAAAAAAATCAGATTCGATAATTATTTTGAAGCAAATAAAACATTATGTATTGCCTTCAAAAGTTTTTATCTTGTCTTTGCTTAAAATAATGATATAACTATGTATAATAGGTACAATAGTTTATAGTAATTTTGTTTGAAAATTTTTTTTCCTTCAGAATTTTTCAATTTTTTTTATAAAAATGCTTTAGCTGTATTTTTGTTGAAGAAATATTCCAAATAAAGTGCCGTACTTACATTAAAAATATCCCTAAGTTATAATTTCTTATTATCATGAGTTCTATCATGTTTGTAGAAAATATATTCTTTCAACTGCTTAGTGAAATAATAAATAGAACTAAAGGAAAAATTGTTCAAGACAGAAAAGTTCTGACATTTTATCACGATGACATAAAAGCATACTTCATATATATAAATATATAAATCAAGACTCAGCGTCACTAAATGTTTTTATACGTTTAATATATTCTAAGATAAATAATCATAAATCGGCCAGCCATATTTATCTAATCAATTAAACAGTTTGATGATGATTATTTAATTTAAAAAGTCAAATGTAAACAATATACATTAGGTACACAAGCAATTTTCCAACAATTCTCATTCATATATACAAATAAATATTTAAAGTATTTACACAAGCTGCAATTTGTGAATTATGCTGATAAATCAAATATATGGGTCAAATAAACGAAAAAGATGGAAAGTGATAATTTTTTTTTGTTTTTATTATAGAGTTATAAATCTTATACTCCTTTAAAACATTTGGACCATATGATATGAATTTATTTTTATGTTGAATAAAATTTGCGGTATCATATGCTCACAAGTGATAAAACAACTGAGAAATTCTCAAGTAAAAACCTAATGAAAAGAATGATTAAAAGATTTCAAAGTTATGATTTTCAAACTCTTAATTTTATATGATTAGTTCTACGAATGATTCAGGAGTTCTTCCTCACAATTTCCTAACCGATGAAAATAAAAACTTGCAGTTGATTTCTTATAGCAAAGAGACGATAATCTTTAAATCCTTACATTTATCACTAAATTGCACATGAACGATTAAGGCTTAATGGAAGGTCTTAACTTTCCGATCGATCAATATTAAAAAGTTGCTGCTTTAGTCCATTAACGAATTTTCCTGTTATTTTTATCCTTGTACATTTATTGATTACTTTCTTTCAGAGGGCATTTTTAAGAAAGGAAGAAATAACTTCAGTTCGAAACAAGAAATATTCTAGTTTCTTTGATATAAAAAATAATATAATTTAAACTAGAAAGGCTGCTTTGAATCATGAAAATAAATTATTTTTTTTTAGATATAAACATAAAATTGCAGCAACTGCTGAAGATTGAATGTTAACTACAAAATAACTGTATTCTTTTGGGAATTTATTTCAGAATTTATCATAACTGAAATATATTGCTTGATATATTTTCATATTTTTCGTATCATATTAAAATCGTATATTAGGTATCAAGAAATTATATTAATCAAAAAATGCGAACTGAAACAAGCATCAAATCTTACTGAGTTTGAAAAACCCATTCATGACATCCTGTTTGTCAATATTTGTCTTATATTTTTATAATACAATAAATTGAAAGCGTTTTGAGTTAATGGAATGAAATTTCAGATACAGATTTAAAACCAAAATTTATGGATTTCTCTCAAATTTAGAAGAAACTAAAGAAAACTTCTGAGTGCTCGCCTGTCCGAGTATATTTTAACCCAAAGATTACAAAACAAAAAAGAATCAGATCAATAAAATTTGGCTCACCAATTTAACTTTTAAAGTGTAGAATCTGATTAAATTTTGAATCAAATCTGTCGAAGTGTTCATCGTCTTTTGATTGCAAAATTTTACGTTTAGTAATGTATGGATTACTAGTGATTTGAATTAATATAAAATTATACGATCAGAAACAACGCGATACTCATGTACACGTGAAAAATATTGAGTAAAAAATATCTGACAGAGTGGAAGTAAAGGTAAAAAAAATAACGAAGAATTCCGGAAATGTGCTTATACTTCTACAACTCGCCCCTTAATAGTACATAATAGTCCAAAATTGGTCGTCTTAGGATACTGAATCAATTCTGTGTCAGCCTGTAGTTTCACATGCTTGTAAATTCAATAATTCATGAGCACAATAATTTAGATCAACGAAATTCGGTATGTGATCTTATGATTCAATTTTAATTTAAATAATAATTCAATTATATTAAATTTTCAATTCAATTTTTTAAATCAATTAATCAGATGTCATACGCTTAAAATATCTATTCACATGATAGATTTAATAAAAATGCTAGATTCGCGACGAAGATTTATATTTAGTAGCTGTTGTCTGTCATTGCCATCTATCCCGCTCTTACCTGATATACAAAATTTTAGACTAAAGAAAAAAGATAAAACCTTTATTAAAGCGCATGCCAGAAAGTTTTGGGGAGTTCATTTCTGCTGTTTTCATATTCATGGCTATAGAAAATTTATATATATAATTTTACCATATAATATATTTTCGTTATTCTTTAGATTGGATGAAGATAGATTCAAAATATTCTTTTAAAATGGAGTTTTCTTTGCAAAAAGGAATAATTCGTTCCCTTTTAAAACAATCACTGCATGATTTAATCTGAGAATTCTTTTAATTGTGAATGACTTTTATTCTCTCAGTAAGAATGAAAGTCTCATAGAACACGATAAGAACACTAGAAAAAAGAACTTGATTCTAATCTGTGATTAGAATATCCACAGATGGAATAAATATTATTATAATATCGAAACAACATTTATAACAACAAAGTGTTTAAGAAACCAGTACTGGTATGGCACGTGCATCAGTTTGCAAACAAAGTAAAAATTCTATTAGTACAGTAATTGTAGAGTTTTTATATCCTAAAAAATTCATTTTACTATTGAAACAACTCATAAGATAAAAAAAATTTTACTGGAGCAGTAACGGTAACAACTTTGTACCAGGGGAAGATTTGCGCCAGATAAAGCATTTGTATATCCGAGATTTCTCCTCATTGTTAGTGTGACTTCCTTCCATCTGATTCGCTCATTAAAAATGATCATTCGATAGCACAGTAATAATATAATGGTAAAGAGGACTAAAATTAATAAGAGTTTGCTAAGAAGGGAAATATGTTTTTTCACATATGGAATAAAAGTGTAATCACATAATGAAATAACATCTATACAAACACTATGCTCAAAATTTCTGTTGCAGCTGTTAGTATGATAAGGAAAAATTCTATTAGTAATTAGATTTAAAATTCTATTATATGATGACGAAAAATTTTATTCCATTTGAGACATATGAGCTCTAAAGTAAAAGTTCTTCTTATATAGCATATGTATCTAATTGTGGCGTTGGCAACAGAAGCTCTTATAGCTCAGGTGCATTCTACTTTTGGCGTTGGCAACAGCAGGGAATTTTTATTATTTTACAATAACTGGCTGATGGAACTTTGTAAATGTTATAATTTTCCTATTTAATTTTGCTGCAACTCAAGCTTTGAATATAGTAAATTATTAATGTGTATGGCATTTTATTTCATCAAGTATTTAACGTGCTTTAAGAATTATTAATCAAATATTTATTTTTTAATGGATGAAGTTGTGTGTTATTCTCCATCGCTAAACTAATATTGTTTGCCAATGGATTCTAAAAGCTCCCATGTTTTTGAGCATGAGTTATGATGAATTTAATTTGTCGAAATAGCAGTGAGCGGGAAAATGAAAAGGAGAAGTTTACATTTAACAATAAAATAAACAGATTACTCGCGGTAATAAAATAAACAAATTTTAAATTTAAATAATACGATAAGAAGCAACCACCATATACATCTGAACAAAAATTAAACGAAAAAGTATCTAATCAGGGCCCACGAACGACAAAATTCCGAAAATGTGCTCGTTCTACCGAATTTCGCCCCTTGTGAGATAGAATCGTCGGAAAGTGGTAGTCTCTGGATATTGCAGCAAACAATAAGCTGATAAAATTTTACTCTTATGCAATATCTGTACCATGTCGTACAAGCAAAGTATTTGCAATAACTATACACTGAAGAAGAGATTCCGAATAAAGTATCAATATGCGAAAAGTACTAGTCAATCCATTCTAATTCAAAGCTCTGCTGCTTCTTCTTAAAATTTCGACTATTGATATCATTCCGCTTTGTAAAGAAAAATAGATTTTGAAACAATGACTGTCCCTCTTTTAAGAAAAAAGTGTATAAAAAAACAAGTAGCTTTCACAAAATTGCAAAATATTAAAGTAATCCATAACAAATAAACAGAAAAAAACATATATCTGTCATAAATATATTGAGTTAATAACTAATTCTTAAAATTACAATCTTTTGTACTCAAAATTTCTTTCTTTTCTTCTTTGATAAAACTCTCCTTTTCAAATAACTTATAGCTTTGCAACCTAAAGTATATATCTATGAATCGCATTTCCTTTTAACCAAAAACACGTAATTTCTTTCAAAAGCTTGATTTTGTGCTTTCCAGAAATTTAGCCGAGAAATTCAAAGAATATTCTCTGAAAGGAAACATTTCCCAGAAAAGAAGTGACTGCTGTATCGAGCGTTAGTTGTTTTCCATTATCGATTCGGCTGTGTCTCATTTTTTCCACTTCATTCAATAAGGGATTTTTTTCTTCTTTTTCGAGTCGAGTCTCACACCTCCAAAAGCAATAATCATTCAATGAGCGAAGGGCAAGAATGATTTATGTTCAGAGCGTGGGTTGAAAAAGTAAATGCAAATGTTTGCTGCGAGATTGTACGCAAATAACTTCGAGGATAAAAACTGAAGGAACCTTTTTATAAAACTATTTTCTGGTACATTCTTATTTCTTCATACATATAAAATGTTTTAATAAAATTAAAATTTTAGAAGGAAAGAATACAGACTAAATCATTTTAGCAAGATTGAAAATATTTTCTGATTATGAATTATATTTTGACTGGAGTATGATCCTAATTGGAAAAGCAAAGCAACAAATTTCATTTAATGTTTCGCATAAAAAATAAATTTTTTGTACTTCTTAAGTCATTTATTTACGTTTCAGTAGAAGTTTTTTCTGCACATGAAGTCTTGTTACTTATAAATTGGCTTACAAACTGCATAAAAAGTAAACAAAAAATCATTTTAAAACAAGATTTTAAATGAAATAAATTCAGTAAAGAAACATAAATCGTTTCATTGAAATTTCTTTTTTAAAACGTTATATTTATTTTTAACTAAAAATATTAAAATGCTAAAATTATTAATTTTTATCAAGCTTTGACAACCAAACAAAGGTTAAATGTTCTGACAAAAACATAGAATTAAAATAGTTTTCGTTTTGGTGTGTTTGAGTTTGTAGTTGGATTGTATATTTATTTTTTAAAGTTTTTAATAAATGTAATAAAAAATTCAAATAATAAATATAATAAAATAATTCAAATAATAAATTTAATAAATTAATTTAATTTAACAAGTAATAAATTTAATAGATTAATTTCATTTTTGTGTCCTTACTAAATATAAAATAAGATAAAGTGAAATTTTTATCTGTTTTATGGTGAATCATGACGAATAAGCTTAATTTAATGTAGAATTCTTTTTTATTTCATCAAAAGACTTCATTACAAATGATCGTAATACTAATCTACAATGTTGCTTTCCTGCGCAATGGCTCTCATCGAAAAAATAGTTTTATAAATAAATACTAAATGGATGCCATCTTATTGAACTCTAATGAAACCTGGCATCCATTTTCTGACTTATTGACGAATAATTATTTTTGAATTTTCTTCAATGGAAGAGACAAAATATTGGTTAAAAAGTAATAGCAACATCTTCTAACAGCTTTTTTTTTTATTTTCTTTTAAAAATTTTAGTTGTGCTGCCGTCATAGGGGTAGCACATCCTCCTCATGAATTGGGTGTCCCGGGTTTGGACATGGTTGTTCTTCATCTATTCTATCTGTGAGATGTGTGAATGTGCTCTTCGGTAAAAAGGGGTAGTGCACGCGAATGTGATGCGTTAGTAGCTAAATCATACTCTTGTCGCCAGATGGCATTATTGAGAAACAAGAGAGGAAAAAATTTCGGTTTAAATTCACTCGCTTAATCTAACGGGTTTATCTCTGAAGAGAGTCATCAGAAACAAAATAACTTTATTTGTACCCATCATTTTGAGCAATTGAATCATGCCTACTTCAGTATCATAACATTATTTTAAAGCACATAAAAACAAAGTAAAAAGATGTTTTTTAAAAAAAAATAATTAAAAATTAGTGAGAGTTATCCAAACTCAACATCAGTTTTATTGCATTTGCATATTTTAAAAACAATGGCATTAAAATAGATTTTGTATAGAAATGAAATTAACTTTATTGAAAACGTGAATAAAAGTAAGATATTGTATAACTTATATACAATATTTTAGAAGTTCTGCATAATTTTATATAATATTATTTAAACTAATATTATATAATACTAGCTATTACCCGAGACTCTGTTCGCTTGGAAATTTTGATGCAAATGTACAAAAAATTAACAAATGCGAAATAAAAAATAATTAAACCTAACCTAAAAATTATACTTTTAAAAGCATAAACATATACGAAAAATATATAACATAAATACAATTTAATAATAAAAACACGCAACTAACGTAAAAACAATTTATTTACATTGTATACCCAAAATAAAACAAAACAGCAAATCAAGTTCGGTCAAATCCCTTTTTTAATATTGATCGAGATTGATATATAGTATTATACACATAGTTTTTAGACTTTTAAAATGAAAACATAGCTGTCAATAATCACGCACGAATTTTCAACGCCAGTTGGCGTAACGCACATATCTGCCTTTTCTACGCCAGTAGGGGTAATGCAATGCAGATCAGAAATTTCTTATTTTCTTTATTCTGTTTTCTTTTAATTTGAAAGTACTTCATAATGAATCCGAAAGATTGATTCATTAACAACGTTTGATTTTAAATACATCAAACGCAAAGAAAATAAATAGAATCGTTTGAAATAATCGGTCGAAATCATACTAACAACTCTTTTCTGTTGGGGGAAAAAAACCCTGAAGCTTAACTTATCTTTGGCGGGATTTCGCTCAACGTTTTGGTGGGAAGGTTAGTTTTTAATGAATCACTGAATGAACTGGAATAAAAAGTAACCTTTGTTCTATTCCTGACTATAATCTTTCTTTGCGTTAAAATTCATCCCATTCTGCTCAGTCGTTCTGGTGTGATTGAGTAACAAACAACCATCCATCCGTCCATCCAAACTTTCACATCTATACTTATAATAAAGCTCAATGTGTGTGTGTGTGCGTGTGTGTGTGCGTGTGTGTGTGTGTGTGTGTTGGCGCTCTACAGGCCAGACCGTTGGACCTACAGCTACCAAATTTGGTACATGTATACCTTGGATGTCGGGAATGTGCACCTCGGAGCCCTTTTTTCGAATTTTTAATTAAAATTTGAATTAATTAAAATTTCAGCGAAATTTCGACGTTTTTCCGCTATAACTTTCGAAATTATTATCGGACAAACATGATTTTAACATCAATTTAAGGATAAAAAAATTAGCTTTCTAATGGTATCGGTGTTTTAATGTATAACTCAAGCTTCTATTTTTAATGAATTTTTAAAGAAATATTTTAACCATGTTTTTTTAGCACTTGACTGGATAAAATAAAATAAAACAATGCCGGAAGTTCAAATGAAAAAACAACAACTATCATCGTAAATCAAATCTAAAGAAATACAACTTTCAGCACGTGACAGGATAAAATAACATAAATATAAAATGTGATATCTTCTATAAAAATAAATGCAAGTCAAAGGATTCTAAGAAATCGTTTGCAATATTTATATCATTAATTCCATAAATTATCTTTATTTACGGTAAACCTGATTGAATTTAGACAGGATATGCATTTAAATTCCGACTTAATGGCATATTTCTATAATCGTTTGCAATATCTGTATCATTAATTCAATAATTTTTTCCCTTTTTCGCTTTCTTTAAAAAACATATTTAACATTTTGGCAATATCACCGAAAAAAATATTTTTAATATTTTGGAAGCATAATTGATAAATTATTAGAGCATTAAACTCACAAAGGTTTTCCGAATAAAGTTACCGACTCTTTAACTACTAATTACTGAATCTTTTAACTTGAACTATTTCTTAAATTTTGGTAAAAAACTATATGATTTAATTGGAAATTTTAGAACGCATTACTCATGGCGAACCAGCTGGTCGCCAAAGGCGGCTAGTTTGTAATATTAGTACAAATATTGAGTTCGATGGTGATTTCGAAATATATATCCTTGAAATATAATTTTGAAGGCATAAAAATAGCCTATATGCACAAAAATATATTTTATATTTTTAAGTAACTAAATGTAGATAGTTATGATGGATGATTTTTTAAATTTTTACGTAATTTAAAAATAAGTAAAATATATATGAAGATTTGCCGGCGTCCTGGCACAGGGGTAGCGTGTCTTCCCCGTGATCTGGGCGTCCCGGTTCGGGCATGGTTGTTACTCTGCGTTCTGTCTGTGAGGCGTGTGAATGTGCCCCCCTGTAAAAAGGGGTTGTGCAAGCGAATGTGTGTGTCACCTTCATTTGAGCTAGAAGTCAGACTTCTGCCCTCTGAGTGCTCAGGGGTCTTTACCCTCAGAACTACTGCACCCCCTTTTCGTGGATACACGGACACGACATCATCATCATATGTGAAGATTCAACATTCAAAATGAAATATTTCTTAGAATACCTTATCTAAAATAATTTTTAAAAATTCCTCAGAAATTTTGCAAATATATTTGAAACAAACATAGTGAATAAATTAATAAAATAAATGCCTTAGGCAATTCGTATAGTTAACAATGCATAAAGATGGTTTGAAAATAAACTTTATATTACCCAGATCATTTTAAATACATAGTTTAAATATCTGGGTCTATTTGAAGAAAAACGTATTATTAAAATAAAATTGCAACAAATAATTATAAATAATCTGAAATGAAGTATACGTATAGTTGTGGGGAAGCTTTAATTTTTACAAAAATTATTTGAGTGATAAAATAAGATACTCCTATTTACCGGTACAATTTTAGAACAACTGTATTATAAATAAAACGATTACAAATGGCACCACTTAACGCTCAGAGTTTCATCTCTTTTAGCAAATATTGCTTTTTAATTCAGCTACACTGCAATAACAGGTTTTTAAAAGTGTCGAAAACAATTGAAAAGCTATTCTGTGTGATTAAAGTATTCGTATTTGAGACATAAGGAAAACAGTATAGACATTATAAAGAAAATTCTGATGGTAATAAGAGCTATTATGATATTTTTTTCGTAGCATGAAAATAAGTAATGTAATAAACTACAGAAAACGTGATAGATGAATGTTGATGATCTATTTCTGGTATAATTATTCAGTCATTTAAAAATATGATGATAATCATAAAGCATGCTATGATAAGGCTCTTGTGTGATATCAGTATTCAAAATATACGTATAAATGAGCAGCTGATTGTTAAAATGTATGAAAACAAGATTAAAGCGAATATAAAGAACTCAATCTTTTTTCTGAAGTTTCCATAGTTTTCTCAAACACTCGTGTGTACGATTTGCTTCATGATACTTTGCATGCCAATACAGTCTTGTTTTGTAATAACCACTGATTGTTGCTATTATTGTGATTTTTATGCTAATCATCTTGCAAATGTATGCATTTTTTCAGAAAATGGCGATAACATCTTTTCTTAAATTGAACTTGATATTTTCAATATACTCATGCAATAATTGCGAGATTTTAAATATAGAATCAAATTATAAATTTTCCTATATACTCCACTGGAAATATCTTTAAAATATTTATCTGTAAAATGTTCGTCCCTGAACTTTTTAGTACTTTCTTTACCTTGTTAGAAGTTTTGAATACATTTCAAGATAAATGTAAATAATTGGATTCGAATGAAAAAGGAAATGTTTACTTTGAACAAAAGCAACGAGAAAAAAATGATTTTCTTACCAAGTGTTTTTGATACAATAAATAAAGAGAAACACTAAAACATTTGAAGAGTGTAGAAATTCAAAAAGCGTGAAGAACTGAAATATTTGTATACGATTTTTTTTTCCTTTCTTTCTCTTGCAAATCAATATTAACTTTAGTACTTCTTGGGTATTTGATTTATTTTCCTTCACCTACAAATTTATTTCTCAAATACATATTTTCAAACAATTTTATTTATATTTTATAATCATTATTTCGTTAAGAATATAAAATATGTTAGACGATCGAAAGAAGTACTCAAATTCTGAATTTAGCAAAAGGAACAAAGTTAAAAAGTAATAAAATGACACTAAGAATGTTTATAAATTCTTGATTTTTTTTCTTTAGAAAAGAATGAAAAGTTACAAGGAATTCAGAAACAAAATATATTTCTTTTCAAGTTTTTTCAGGATAACTGTTCCGTTTATCATTTAATGATGCACCCTTTTTTTTGTTGGGTTTTTTTTTGTTTTTTTTTTTTTTTTGCCATTTTTCTAATTATCTAATGTCATTCCGTTTGCAATAAATTAAAAAAAGTCAAACTGAATAAGTTATACTGAAAGTTTCCTTCAATAATTTTTTCAGTCATATTATGAAATGTATATCATTCTAATTTTAAAATTCCTATGAATACTACACAAAACTTTCTGAATGTGATTACTGAAATTATAACTATCTTGTATATTTAGGCAGTACTCTACAGTATTGAGATATTTAATTGTTATCAGATAAATTTAAAAGCGTCATCAATTTATTATGCTGTACTGACATATTTTTAAAATGAACATTTTATGATAAATTTTCAAAATTACTCTGGAAAATCTGACTTATTCAAAAGTTATGTTACATTCTTGAATTTTAAGTGGTAACATGATGCAGACTTTCTTTAATTACGTTGGATAAATCAATTACATAGCAAAGTAGAGTTGAAAAGTGATAGACCCTAAGGCTTTTAACATTATGCAATTTGCGCCTTCAGCTTTTAATTTAGGAAAGTAATCGATAGTCGTTAGTTTATAATTAAACAAGTATTTGCACTACACAAGTTATTTTGCAGTGCAGACAAACCATTATAGAAACCTAACTTTGTAGGAGAGAGCATGATTAAAGCATCGAACTTGCAGTACTTTGAATTAATGTAATATCTTGGACCTGCTAATGTTCGAGGTAGGTTATTGGAAGTCGTCTGAGCGGAAGAAATATCGGATCGAAGCCTTTAATATTCTATTAAATCATTAGCAGATCACTTTACTCCTATGGTTATTGATACTTAAGAACCTCATGGAAGTTTGGTTTTTTGAAGTAATTATTAAAGCAGTCATATACTTCACTTCGCACTTTCTTTTGTGTCTTAATTCCTATTTCTTATTGCATAAGGAGTTTCCAATCTTATAGAACACACACACACACACACACACACACACACACACACACACACACAC